>KV751332.1:3478584-3502371 GCA_001698575.1 Mola mola | reverse complement strand
CTGTGTAAAAAATTAAAAACATGGCACAGAAATATAGGCCTTTGGTCCTTAAAACAACGAGCTTTCTTTGCCAGGGTAAAGTTCTGTAAAGCATGATTCACAGGAAAAACTCATCTCCAATGAAACTGAGAAGAGTGTGTGTGTGTGTGTGTCTCTCCTGCAAGATTGCAGATTTTCCCCTGATACAAATTTCACATTGCTGTTTGAAATCCAACCGAAGATTTGGGCTTTGTTGGCACAGTTATAGAGTTCTCTGCTCTCGTACGACCCGCCAGAAAAAGAGTGGGCCCTGGTGTCGACTGGACGAGGTGTAACCACCAATCTGAACTGTCTGGGGTTTTTTGTGAGGAAGTCCAATGGCAGAATGTGGTCCTCCAGCACAGACTGCTAAATTTGCTGCTCCTGATCACTATCTCAGTTTTAGCATTTAATGTGCTTGTACATCAACTGCTGAACTCACTGAGCAGTTAGGAGGCACTTTTGAAAACCAGCCCCTTGTTTCTTTATGTTTGTATCATTGCAGAATGTCGACAATAACGCTGCATTCAGAAAGTGCTTTGCTGTTGGATGAGATTGCAAGCACTCTAGACTGGGATGAGCCTCCACTGGGATTACTTGCACAAGCAGAATGTAGCACGTTTCGAGTCATTCACAACTGTTTTCTGGAAATTTTATTTAGATATTTGACATAATATATATAATACCCCGCCGGCTACGAATGGAAATAAAGTTTTCTCCTCAGTTTTAGAGGGAATATCGCTGGAATGTCAGCCAGAGGGCAGGAAGTCCAATGTTAGTGCTGTCTTTCCAAACATCTGTTGTTGAGATCTCATCAGGCAGACAGAGGCAAGGAATGAAAGAAAATGGAACATCAATAATTAAAACTGGAAGGGCTAATTTGTTTTGTTCTGTAAGCACTTTGCCTTTGGGATGCTCAGTTAAAGAAATGGGACTGTTTAATCAAATTTCCATTAATATTCATTTGTGCTGCTGCACCTTAGCTCCCTCTGGTTACCAACAAGCTGTTCAATGAGACTTCCTAATTACCGGATTTCTAGACGTTCTGTGTCATCACTATTTTCTCCATTTGTGAGCAGTCTGCAGAATATCATTTTAATTCCACCGCTACTCTTTCTTTTAAAGGCGCTCTATCTGAGGAGATTGACATGTGAGAGTTTAATTACATGCTCAGTTTACTAATGGACAAATGAACTTTTCCCAAAGTGGAATAGGCTCTAACCAATTTTATACTATCACAGTTTTGCATCGTGTCATGAAAAAAAGAAATACCGATACTCTGAAGCGATTCTGCCATCTGCAAACAATAAATACTTCTCAGTTTTTAACCTAAAGGAACAAGCCTAATGATTACAGAGCAATGTGATTCATTCCTCTACATTAACACACCGCCTCCAACTTCGCCGTCTATCAGCCAATACTTGAGCTGGTATTAGGACGCAGAAGTCGGATGGTAAACTCTACTTTTACAAAAACTACACGATGCTAAAATGATGGATTTTGGATTCTTTATGTGTAACAATTTAAAAATGACACGTGCTTTATCCTATCCTTTGTTCCTTCTTCTTGACTGTTGATTCATGCAAAAAATAATACATTTGAAGGCATTACCTTGAGCTGTCGGAAATTCTAACAAGCAATTTTCTGTCAAATGATGGACAAAACAAACGACTGGTCAGTTGATAACGTCGATTACAATTACAAGCGTTACAATATTCCCACTGAATGAAAACATTTATCAATGTGTTGCCTTTGACATTATAAAATTACTTTTTTTTCCGCCCCAAATTCAAACTATAGATTTGATCCTAATTCCTTTTATTTTTTACCTGCCACCTACATACCGTAGCAGATAAAGTGAGGTGACAATTAACAGTTTCGTGCAACCGTGTTGAAAATATGAACTGTATTGCTGATTCAAAGAGGTTCTGACGAGCTTTTTTGTGCAACATGAGCTGTGAGTGCCGTTGTAAGTCTGTTTGGGAAATACACGCACTATTTGTTGCAGATCTGTTCACGCTCAGCGAAGATGGATTGGGAGTGACTGTGATCAGCTATCAGCGGGATCACGGTCACGGTCACGGTCAGCTTAAGGAGTTCTCATTCTTGCTCATGCCATTGTCACAACCTGTTTAGATTATTGTGATGCACTTTGTCCTTGTATAACATAGCCATCCTTACATGATCCCCAGTTTGTTTAAAGCGAAATCTCCTTCCTTGACTCGCATTTGTCTCGTTAAAGCATTTAAAAGTCTCCCAGCAGACTTAAAATTCATTCGAAAACCCTGTAAGTACTTAATGGTCGAGCGCAAACCTGTTTTCACCTGAATACTTGTGCGGTATAAATATATTTTTACAGATATATGGTTTGAATTGAGTGTCTAACATCCAAGATTATGGAAGCATATACAAATAATTGACTGTGTTTAACATGCCAGCCACTGAGCAGTAGTGCACACAGATTGGTAATTACGCAGTAGACTTGCCAGGTGCCATACTACACTCAGTTTCTTTATTAGACCCATAAACATGATCATCCGCACTGTGACCAGTCTTTAGTCAGACAGTCAAAATTAACGAGACACAATAGATTAGTATCACTGGCATTGATGAATGCTACCTTATTTACAGATGCAATGCTGGGTTCATATGGTTAGACTGAGACTGAGATGACACAGATGAACAAGAAGTGACAAATCGAACAGCTGAAAATAAAATCATGTCAAAATGAACAAGGAAATAGAGTAAGATCAACTGACATGTGACCTACGTCCTGCTTGTAACCCCTTGGAATGAAACAATGGCGTATAGCTGTCAAACTAATTAGCGTTTTCATTATGTTGTGAGTTTTAGTCTTCCAGAGGGTTCTGTAGTTGTCACCTGTAGGTCAAACGTTTTCTGCTGTGCACCAACTGTAGCGGAGTGAATATTGAAGCTGTCAGCTGCAGTAAAACCCGGTGGGACACATCTACACATGGCTTTTGCCCACTGTGCAGCTCCAAAGGCGCATGTAGCTGTTCCTCTACCACCGCCGAGGCTCAGCAGCCTCTGTTACCATACTGATAGAATCACTGCACAACTGAAACACTCGCCACCAGATTTGTCTGTTTGCAATTTCTTATTTCTGACATATGTATTTGTTGTAGCCTGAAACTCTATAGGAGACCTGCCTATAATATAGTAATGAAAGCAATGAAGCCTACAAAAGTAAAACATATCATGTGTGAATGTGGATAACCTCGAAGTGGTGGCCTGTAATGAAAGATCTGGCCTGTTGTGAGGCTCTGAGGACTAACTGAGCTGAAATACTATATTGAGCCATAAATACAAGCCTTTTACGGGAAGCCTTCGGAAGCTGAAACATGAAAGCTTTTACCATGGAGTTCTACAGCGCTCAGCCTGCTTTCTTTACATATATATGCAAGTCTCCTGATCTTTCCGGGGCACTCGCTACCAGTTATTGCAGCCCTGACCTTGGGAACCATAACACAAAATACAAGATCATCATTTCATGTCTAGATAGAATAGAGGCATTGCTTTTATTGTGTAGTTTTATTGTGTAGATACATGTAAGACCCCTCTTGGGAGCCCCTTTGCCAAGCGGGAGGGCATGCTATTGTCCATGGTTTTGGCACGTGTAATATTAATCTTTGTTAATCCTCTGCACACTATTCCCTCAGTTTTCCTCTCTGTGTACAGCACCGAATGACTGAAAGTTGTGATATTAAAACATCTTCTGCGGTCTGATCTGAGCACGAGCAGGGAGGCAAACGCATTATCATTTATTCAGACTGTGTTTGCTCCCTCTTGATCCCTGACCAAGAATAAATAATGGCGTTCAATACACATTTCTCTGCTTGATTTTGAAGACGTTGTTTACAACTGAATTTAACTTTAATTATCCAGCACCAGCCCTCATTTACGTTATCTGCCAAAGGAAAATGAGGGCACGCTTGCATCAAAGCTCTTCTGTGGTGCACTTAACAATCCTCCCAGCAGGCTCTGGCCCTAATGTAATCTTAACTGGGAAGTGCGAAGATGCTCGTGTGGCTCTGTATCCAATTTCACAGATTCCAGCACTGTGTTAATGACACCAAAACAAAGACTTTGTTTAAATAAGCAAGTGAAGTTCCAATCCCTTTAGTATTTGTATATATAAATCAACTGTTAAATTGTAAAGAAAGGATTCAAGATACACACCTCTGCGTTTTACTTTACAAAAGCTTCAGCTATCATTTTGAACTGCAGCTGCTAAAATGACTGTGACTGACTGACCTTTTAATGAAATGTAAAGACACTTACACAGTTTGAGTCTGATAAGCAGTTTTTATTTCCACGTTAGTGTCTGTTACATTCTTGATTATAGCTGAGTAACAATCAATTGCCTCCTTGATTAATTACTTACTGTGGATGGAAGATGTGTCTGATTGTAACTCTGTGCTGTGTAACACCGGATATGCCCATATTTAGGCCACTCTACTCCCTCAGGCTTACAACTTGTGTGCATAATCCTGTGGGTTATAACTGGCAGTTGCCATATATAGAAGGAAAGTTCGCAGACTTTGATAGATTGGTATTGACGAACGATTGAACATGTTTTGCCAGCTGGCTCTAGGTTGCACAGTGTGGACGTTAGTCTCTGCGCTGTTTCTCCCCGTCTACCAGGAAGTTTATGGTTTATCATCACACTGCTCATGGTGGACTTTTGGAGAGCTGCGATGCTATTAATTCCACCCAGCGTTTGGTCTACGCTTCGTAAATGCCACTTTTACCTAAACTCCATAGGAAGTTCTGGAAGGGCCTGCTGCAAATGACACTCAAGTGAGCCTTGCTAAAGAGGTTCCGCAGCAAGCAGAGTGAGAGAGAGAGAGAGAGACTCCCCGAGCAGATCTCATTTGCCACAGTGGGAAGCAGGAAACATGCCCAAGGTGTGTTTTAATGCTTATTGAAACGCTGTGAGATATGTGCTGGGGAACTTTTCACTGAGGGAATCTATGTTATCCTGAGAGTCACTTTTGAAAAAAAAAAAATGAAAGCAGACAGTGCAGCTGTTAAACTCACACTGGCATAAGCTGCACACTCCGAATAAACGGCAGAGAGGGAGGAATGATGAACGTGGCAAATGTGCCATCGTCTTTTTACTTCACGTCACTTGACACAGAAGCTTATCCCTGCTGAGAAATGTCCTTTTGTCAGACTGTAGGGACTGTATGAAAATGTTCGGACTCAAGAAGACGACGATCTCTGTATCAGGGCATCGAGATACTGAGGTTTACTTTGATTTAGTAAATTTGTATCAATTCAACGCATATTTGTGTTGTGTTTCCTTCTAGGAAAAAGCTTTTAAAAGAAAACCCTCATGTCCTTTTGTGGGTCTTATTTGGTTTTTATTTACAAAGCTAATATTAAGCCTCAGTCAACCAAACCCCAACAAATCTCCCTGCACAGACTTTTAACACACAGAAACTAAACATAGCTCATTGTTCAGTGCACTTTTGGCCATGCTTTTGCATTGATCAGCTGTTAATATACAGACACCTTTTGTACATGCATGTTTTGCTCATTATTTCAATTAAACCAAGTATGTTTGAGTGTGCTGAAAAGAACTGGATCATTTCTCAAGTGGCAGTGAGCCGATGAGAAACGACATGCTACCTGTGGCGCGTATCTGTGCAAAGAGCATACCATCCAGGTATTATGTTCCTTCATGAGATTGCTTTTAATTATAGTCCAGTTGTTTCTGCTGCCTGTGTTCTGTGAAGGATTAGAGTTGTGTGCCAAGCATTAAATCACATCCAGATCAATAAGCAAAGACACTATCAACTGTGCTGGTTTTGCAGCAGGAAAATTGTGATTTTTCACCACTCCATCTCTGAGCTCAGACGTACAGTACTGTACTGTAGCAATGTAGTGAATTAAGTAGTGCTTTGTTTTTAAAATTAAATTCAGTAGCTGTATTTCAAAAGGTCTAAATCATGTTGTGCACTGCACTGTGGATAACAGAATGTGCTTAAAATTACCACAGCTGTAGTCATAGTGTCATTTTGAACTCTCCAAAAACCAGATCAATGCTAAATAAAGGTAATTCCCAACAAATGAAAGCTTCAACTATTGGCTGCTTTGTGTCTCGCCAGTTGGCATATCTGTGAGCTGATTTAATTTAGTAAGTTTAATTCAGAAAGAATTCAGAACATTAACAAGTTAGATACTAGAAATGTCTATTTGGGAAAGGGAGAGGTCTATTTGATTATGGGGGGGGGGGTACTTTACAACAAAACAGTTGTAAATTTAAACTGGTAATGCAATTTGGTAAAAGTCTTTAAATGCCGGATTCAGCACTGCACATTGGAACGTGTTCAGTTGATTTAAGGGACGACTATATAGTACTGTCTGCAGTGAATGAGAAGCTGCAGGCAGACGAAAACATAAGGTTTGTGGAATTTCTAGCAAAGTCAAAATGATCTGCTTTTCACAAGGATTGCACTCAGCTTGTTGCAGCTGGAGCATGTTAGAGAAAAGCTGGAAATCAGTCCCAAATAATGTACAAATTGACTTTCTTACTTGTCATGTTGATGATTAAAGAACTGTATCAAACTGGAAATCTGAAGCCACTGCTGCTGTTTAGTGAGTGTGCTGGCTACCGTGCAATATTGTCTCTAAACAGAAATCAGTGTAGCAGAGTTTATGAATGTGTAAATATGCACTGATCTCAGCCTTTGTGTCAGTAAAGATCATCCAGTTGTACAATACTAAAATGTATTTTCCCCAATGTTGGTGGGAAACACAATCAACCGTCTCAATTGTGAATGAAATTCATAGATGGTTTGAAATTTTTTCGTTGGTTTACCAATATATTTTTTAAAAAAACTGCCATTCACACTGAGTCCTGGTCTCTTATCCTGGACTCCCTGCACCACCTGGTCACGCTGGCTGCCAACCAAAGTCAAATACTCAATGACTTATTGCAGGTCAATTAAGAGTGCTGATATTAGTGCCTAGGTAGTTAGGCCCACTTGACACCCTGCCATTAAACAATGATTTAATTGGTCTGTTAGCTGCCACATCTACAGACTGTGCACTTAAACACCTGCAGGGGACAGCCTAAGATTGTGCTGCCAGGGTACAGCAGTGCTGCTGCAACATAGATTGATAGATCGATAGTTAGTTGGACAGATAGACAGATAAGATGGATGCATGGATTACATGTCTGCTCACAGGATGCTGGTGTGTGCTGCGCCACACACACACACACACACTGGACCTCGCAGAGGAGCCGCTGCCTTGCACACCAACTCTGCAGTGACGCGGGGTGGAGGACGGGAGGCTGCTCCTATTATAATTCAACGTCAGACCAAGTTTGATAAACGCGTCTCTCTCTCTCTCTCTCTCTCTCTCTGACCCATTTCAATGGTCCTTATCCACACTAAGGAGATCAACTTTTCCTCTCCTCCTCCTCTTCCTCCTCCTCCTCCTCCTCCTCCGCCAGCAGCATCTCCGAGATAAAACACTGGCTGCGGCAGCAGCAGAGGAGGACTGGCGCTGCGTGCCCCCCCCCGCCGCATCTTTGTGGATTTCTGTGTACATGATTCTGCCTGCTCTCTCTCAGCCGCATCCACACCAGGAGCCGATTTCACCGCGCGGAGAATAATGTGGCACCGCACAGTAGCGACAGTGCTGGTTCTGTTGTATTTCTGGGGGGACTCGAGGGCAGGCTTTCCAAATCAAATCAACATCGGTAAGTGCTGGCGAACGGCATTCTTTGACTTCCTCAGACAGCCTAAATAGGACACGTCTCGAGCTGATTTGCATAATCCATTACCAAGTTCACTTCTGGTAAAGGCAGGAGGTTATGTGAGTCCTTCACAGGAGGTTTGGTAAAAGAATTGATCCAAAATTGCCAGAAAATAGAGTTTCGGTATCCAGAGTGCATTATTTAGTGAGTGATGTTCTTAAAATTAACTGGCTTCATCATCTCAGTCTCATAATAAACCGTAACCTATTCTGTGATTTAATATTCGCCCTTGTGTGTTGAGAATGAACTCAATCAAAGTGTGACATTGTCTCTCCTGCAGGTGGGCTGTTCATGCGCTCCACAGTGCAGGAGCACAGCGCCTTCAGGTTCGCTGTCCAGCTGTATAACACCAACCAGAATGTGACGGAGAAACCTTTCAACCTCAATTACAACGTTGACAACCTGGAGTCCTCCAACAGTTTCTCAGTCACACACGCCTGTGAGTAGTTCAGCGCAGAATAGTTAAGAATATTCTCTGCTTGGGGACGGTACACATTTATAAGGTTTTCAGGGTTTTAATAATTCCTCAGAGTGTATCCACAAGTGATGCTCCATCACCCCCCCACCGGCCCCTCTCTGTCTATGTCTCACACACACACAGTGTTTGTGTAATATTTGCGGCTGTAATTGTCCTGTTGGCAGTCTAATCCAATCATTACAGAGATGTTTTTGAGCAGAAATTGGTGTTTGCATAAAAGGGATCTTTGCTTTAAAAACACACAGACACCTACCAACAACCATCCACACTCACATTCACACCTACAGGCAATTTAGAGTGACCAATTAACCTACTAACCCCCAGTCTGCATGTTTGCATGTCTGTGGAGAGAACCCACGCAGGCACAGGGGGGGAACATGCAAACTCCACACAGGAACGCCCTGACTCGGAACCAAAGCCAGGACCTCCTTGCTGTGAGGAGACAGTGCTAACCACTGCACCACTGTGCCGCCCTCTCCGCAGTCATGCAATCCAAAATTGACCAGGTGGATGATGGAGCATAATGGCCTGTAATTGGCCAAACAGAGTGATTTAGTAGACAGAGTAATTCATTTATACCAGCGGAGCGGATATGCGTCGCTAAGGTGACAGTAGACAATGCTGGAAATCAAACATTTTGCTGTAATCTGTTTGTGACATCAGATGAGGGCTTTTAATTATTGGTTGCAAGTTACAAACTCTAATTTGGTGGAGGCTATTGGTTAAAATACAGGTATATTTTTTTGCTACTAGCATTTAAAGTGGCAATGTTTTCAACATGGTGACAGCTGAAAGCCTTTACTGTAATAAACCGGAACTTTGATTTCACTACTGTAAAGGCAGAATTAACTGTACAGTGTTTTTATATTTTGTGTGCTCTGTGGTATGCCCTCAACTGGTCTCCTCTAGCAACACGCATTGTACATAGGCAAGTCTGTATGTGGAAAATATCCGGTTGTCTGCTTGATCACAAGGCGATGTCTGTAGGGAACCTCAAGCTGTAAATAAGGTCAGTGACTCTGTTTTGACACTTTGACCCATGGAGGTTTGATATTTGTAAAGCTCTCCTGGAGCTTAGAAAAGCAATTCAAAAATCTCTGATGTCATCACAATGTAAAATGTGAATAGGAAGTTAAGAAGGTGGGTCAAGTAAGTCATGGGAAGGGCCAGTGAGAGAAACATCACTGCACAAACTTAGTTGGCCGCATAACCAGGAAGTAAATGAAGATGGCAGAAGACTTAGTTGCAATATGTGTCATGCTAGCATTCAACGTCTATATGCATTTAATTGATAGACAAAAAAGCATAGTTTAGCAAGACCTTTTAGGGAAGTAAATGCAGATTATGTCATTTTTTTTTTCTATGGTTATCACAGAGCAAACAATATGTACTTTACAACAGTAGGTTTAAGGAAAAACTTTGTCCTTTTTCAAGTAGTTGCTTGTCTTTCTCTTCCAACTTTCTAGTCTCTCCAAATGAAAATACAAATAAGAAAATCCTCACATGTTCGCCGTATTAACTTGGCTTATGAATTTTTTGAAGACAACAGATGCTTATTGCTTATTATTAAATTGTTATTTGTCTGTGAAATATAAAGTGAATTATTTGCTACTTTTAGGGTTTTTTTCATTTCCTTTGGTCATGTGACCCTAAATTTAAATTCTCCAGTCTTCTTAAATCACACCAACTGGCTTAACAGTACATGTGCACATGCCTCTAGCAGCCCACCACATTTTTTTCTTCCCGTCCCAGAGTAACACCAATACCTGTCCACGCTAAACACAGCAGAGTGGAACAAACATCCTCCCATAGGCAAAGAGAAATAAAACATTTTGGCAAGGGTCACATAAATGGACATATGAATGATAACTGCACAAATAAGATGATAGTTAATGTACTGTAATATTATAGCAACTAATTATTGTGCTTTACTTGAAGTACAAAACAATGATGTGGAATAATTCTTACAGAAATGCAATTTACCAGCGTATACTTAAATAATTAAACAATACACTGTGCACAGTAACTGCTGTTACAGGAATGATTCAAACCAGAACACCACACAACTGTGGTGTGTGTTCTACACTTCCGATGGATAAATAGCCTGTACTTTATCAACTGTAACATGCTGTAATCCGTGTAGTCATCTCTACAAACATGATGGATTTGATAAGAAGGCCTGTGGAGTGTGAGATGGCTTCATAATTGGTCTACCAGTCACTCGTCTGCCATGTAGGGCACCAAGTTCTGTCTGGAGAATTAATTTGCCATCCGTCTTCCCACCAACTGCACTTCTCACTTCACGCTTAAGGATCAGCTACTGCTCTGCAAACTCAGCTGCCGTAGAGAGCCGCTGTGTAAACTAATGAAGTGTGATAAAGGGCAAGGAAGAGAAAAGAAAGACAAATAGCTCCTCCCTCATCTCAGGTTTAATGAAAACACTGATGATGATGCTGTTGTTGCTGAGCGCAGCACGGAGGAAGACGATCTCAGGTTCACACAAGCACACCCACTCACACTCTGACGCTGCCTGGGAAGACCACAGTGAGCGATTACACTGTGGAAGGGCTGCAGGCTTAGCTTAGCGCTTAGCTCAAGGGCGCATCAGCAGTTGGGGGATATTACATGCTTGGCTTCTCAAGATCAGGGTTAAAGTGCAAACCCTTCAACTCGGGACTGTTTTTCATTTCCAGGAGGTCAGGAGCAAGACATTATGTAAAATTGATCATCAGCGCAAATGTGTTTTCTGACAGTGCCAGTGATTTGTTTTCACTCTAGCGCCATCTCTAACCCACGGGATGTCTTTTGGCCGCACTTTTATAATTTTAATTCAATCAGGGGAGACAAGTGAACTAATAAATAGAATTGTTTATTATAACAGATGATGTGTGATGCTTCAGACGTCAGAAAGTCTTCACAGGGGGATTTTGGGCCACGAGCAGCAGCAGATATTGATGATACGACGAAGCTGGTAAATCTGCTAACACTGGGCTGTGATGGGGAGGTGAAGACGTACGGCTTGAACATACTAAAGGCAGAGAGAGTTGCCATATTTCCAAAGGACAGCTGCAGGATGATAGGCCAGCAGCGAACGTTGTGCTATTGGATGGATAAAAGCAGCTGATGAGAACAGCCGATATCTTAACTTGCAGCTCCAGACAATGATAGCAGGAAATTTTGAGTGGGCACATGTGACGAATGAATGACAGGATGGTAAGAATAAACTTCAGACCTACGTCGTCCAAACGTCCCAAAAAATGGTCATCCTGACTGCATGCATGCTTCATATAGGATATCAATATCTGTTCTTAGTCGTGTGCGTTCATTCTGCAACATAATGCTTCAGTTTTACAATCACGTCATCATCCACCAAAGGAGCTAAAAATGAAGTTCTGCCATGTGTGGAGTGCAGGGAAAGCAGAGGCCTGTTGAATAGCACTGAAAGGCATTCCTCAGATTGGGACCATAGTCAGGATTCACTTTCACATTATTGTCTGA
This sequence comes from Mola mola, assembly GCA_001698575.1. NCBI lineage: Eukaryota > Metazoa > Chordata > Actinopteri > Tetraodontiformes > Molidae > Mola > Mola mola. The sequence goes on along the minus strand of KV751332.1, from coordinate 3,490,585 downwards.
ATGAAAGTTAAGACTTTTCTTCTTTATGTAAGGAAAAAAAAGAACAAAATAAACATGAGGATTAATTTTAGTGAGATAAGCTGATGCAAATGCTAAGATAATTCCCAGCTCGTTCTGCAGACCAGCCAGGCCAGCTTGTGACGGAAATGCACCACTGTCCACAATTGTTATTTCTATTTGTCTGGATTTCATAATTCCCTGCTTCCCTGGCAGGTGTCAGCATTGCAGGTGTGATAATTATGTTTTCATTATGACAAATTTCAATTCTGGTTAGTCAGTGCTGTACTTTCCCACAGCTCACATTGTTCATTTTGATAATACTAGCTGGTGCTAAGATGACTGCCAAACTTCCTGTTTGTACAAACAAATATTTTATCTTTTTGTTCAAAGCTCATTTGTTGTGTTTGGCGTCCAGATTCTGAATGGACTAAAGCAGGACAACACAGCTGTCCTCCAGCTGGGTCAGTATATAATGATTGTCACAAATCCCTGATGGCCTATGACTGTGCTATTGGCAGTGTGGATCAATAGGTGGAAGGCTATAGTCCAGTAGTGTGTGTGTGAGTGTAGCTTTAGTTTGTTCTCCAGTATGGAAAAATCAATTCTCACCCAGCTTTCATTTTCTTTATTTCATCCCCTTTTTGCGAATACATGGCTGTTCCCCAACTTTCCCTGGCCCAAGACAATGAATTTCCAGTATGATGCTTGCTTGCTTTGCAAATATGAAAGTTGAGAAACAAAGAATCTTGTGCATGTTCCAACGTTACATCACAGCAAACAATATCCAGTCACTGCAACCTGATTGAATTGATTCCGACAAAGAGAACGTCACTGCGTTTATTATCTCACCAATTTGTGGCTGGCTGGAGCGGAGCTGCAGGATATATTGATGTGACACGTTGCCCCAGAAATGCAATGTGCAGAAATTGGAGCGTTATATCCATTAAGAGTGAGGTCAGGACAGGGAGAGGCAGGGGAGACGGAGAGCGGCTCAGCTTGCTGGACAGTCGGAGGGGGAGTTAGACCACATGCATGTGAGATTATAGTTTTTGGATAGTGTGACAGGGCAGACAGGGCAGAGTAAATCAATTCATATATATTTATTTGTACAGCATCCACTCAGTGTGTAATTACGTGTTTAGTATTACACAATTCGATTGTGGTCTGTGATTTGGAATCTGTACTGTAATATATAAGTCTGTACTGTTATTAATAATAACTATTAACCAATACACCATTTAAAAATGATGTATGAACGTATGTTAATAATACACATAATATCATGCAAACAGTCCTGAGCTCATCATCAGCTCAGTTCACAAATAATTAAGTGTGTTCATTTTGTATACTTCTCTACAGTTATTTGAGTGTTGTGTGGCATAAAAGATACAAAAAGTCAATATTAATTTGACTGAAAGCATTTTTGTTCAATAGTACCATGAATTATAACGGTCATGATAATCCTGTAGTCAAACTGCACAATTTTGACAACCATTACTTGCAAACACTTTTTTATTTAAAGTGCATGTTTCAGTCATTTGTGTCCGTGTGTCATATGAAGAAAAAACAAATTTTTAAAAGGCACCGAATGGATTTTTAAAGACTTTCCTCTTCCAATTCTCCTCTCCAGCGGGATGACTCTGCTCAGGTCAGAGATTGTCCACAGTTGATTTAATCAGTTTGATTTAATCAAATGACAGTATCCCAGCATGGTTGTTATCAAGAGTGTTTATTATAGCCACCTATCCTCCCTCTGCTATGACTCAACCAGTGTGATGCTGCTCAGACAGAAGCTAATGTTAGAGCACTTCAATGTGTAGGCACTGGTCAGTCCTACTGATGCAGCATGCACCACTTTATTCTGCCTGTTCTCCTCCTCCTCCACTTCCTTTCTTCTTTTCGTCTTTTTCTTCTTCATCAAGACACTGGTGAGTGCAATGACTCATACGCTGTGTCCAGTACTGTGCAGCAATGCTTATTTGCAAAAGAAGAATGTGAAAAAAGATCAAATCCCTTTATGTTTGTGTCTTGTTACCTGCACTGACACACTGCAGCAGACAGCTGTGCATTCAAGCACCGATATGTGATACAGTCTTAAAAGTCAATAACATCTTCAAAGTGTTTTAAGTGAAGCAGAGAATGACATTTGTCTTTCAGAAAGTCACATTGTTCATATTTGGCTTTAAAAACTAGATTATATTCTCTAATAGTATTCAGTATGTTATCTGAAAAATTCGGGTTAATTAACAAGCTGTATCTGGTTTATCTGATTCGAGAGTAGAAATGCCACCACTGTGGTATTATGGGGGCTTGTTTGTTGGCCTGGGGGCAATAACCTACTCATGTCTCACTAGCTCTGCGAGGTTTTCAAGCAATGAGTGAAAACTTCAGGTGTTAGTGAGGTTTTACCTGCTGGCAAGCGGAATCTGCCACCTCTGAATAGTCTTCAATCTTCAATCTTCATACTAAAGCTAGGCAAACAGAGTGCAATCTTATCTAATTCCCAGCAAGGTATGGAAATAACGGTATTTCAGAAGCTACTCCTTTTAGTTATGCAAAAACTCAGCCACATCATTTCAGAAGCAGTGAGAAGAGACATTTCACTTGCTGGATCGTTACAGCGGTAAACCTGTTAGAAATGTTGTAATATCTAACATTAAATGTCAATTGTTCAGGGCTGTTCTGTGCTTTTCCTTTTTTTGCTGTAGTTATTGTAGCAAAAACAAACACACTAGAATGTAACCAAACAATATATAACAACCTTGGATCCATCATTACTCGGTGAACTCATTTAAACTGACAAGACGTGAATGATGCATGAGCACAACAGACAAGGTTGTCAAATCGTTTGGCCTAAGGGAGTGCATTCTGCACGACGGTCTCTATCTTAATCCGCACAGTTTGGCCAGAGTAATACACATGTTTTCATACAACAAATAGCTCTATATAATTTTAGATGGCAGCACCAGACTCAGTGAGGTCGCTGATAAAAGAAGTCCACGTTACACTGCGTGCAGATTCAATTGTGGATACTTTCACTGGGATATTCGGACAATCCTGTGTGCATGAGTTTCATGTGAAAGCTTTAAATGGATCCTCTTGCGCTGGGAGCCCTTGAACAGAAAGAGACACTTAGCCAAAAGCATGTCCCTTTACCACGATGAACTGATAAAAATATCTGTGTTACTGCTACTGCAGCCAGAGTCCTGTCAGTTTGGGTGACTTGCCCCAAGTTGATAAACGCTCATCCTCAGACTTGTCATTCCGTTCTCACTGCCAAGCATAAAAAACACTATCATAACATCTTCATATTATTTTTTTTATCTAACTAAGGAGTCATTTCACTTGCAGGCAGCACTGAATCCTAACTGATACATTGACCGTCATGAATACGCGGCCCGATCAGTAGGTTAATAAGAGGTAATACTGCTGTGGGGCAAAACGAAAAACGTGGGTCATCATGCAGCTCTCTTTGAACAAGGGATGTTAAAGTAATAAACACAACTAAAACAGAGGCTTTTGAGAACTAGCTGACAAGTGCAACATATACTTGGTTAAATCTTCTCACAGCGTAGAAAGAATCTTGTTTTTGTTTTGTTTTTTTTCTCTGAGTTGCTCAAGCTTGGCCGGTGGTAATGCTGTAAAATGGCGGAATAGTGCTGAATGGGTTCAGGGGCAAGCCACTGGAGATGTGCAGTTAGTCTTTCATCCTGCGCATCAGAATGTGCTTACATGTCAGCAGTGTAACGGCACGACGGTGATCACTACTGACAAGCTACAGTGATGCTGCAGCAGTTTGTTGCACAGTGTCCTTCAGTGTGGCTGCCTGTGAAAAGCTCTGCTTTTTTACTCAACTAAAAGCTATACCTGAGATTATTCGAGGACAACAAGCTGTTAAAACACTTGAGTGCATTAGAAAGCAGAGATGCAATCAGGGCAGTGAATAATTTAGAATAGCTGATTAGGAGAAGTTACCTGAGCTGTTGAATGTAATTGAATACATTTTCCTTATAACAAGAAATGAGGCCTGTCTTCTGTCCATATTGACTCATTTATGCCATATCATTCAACAATAATGCATGAAAAGGCTTGATTTCATAGACAAAAATGAGGAATCTGCACATTTCATTTAGTTAACTGAAACTACTGCACAGGGAGTGATCACATTTTCCTCTTTACTGCGTCTTCTTGGTATATTTTTATTTCGAGTCTGTGTCCCAGCATCTTCTACAGCCTTACAGCATTTATGGATTGAGTGTGCTGTTTTCCTCTGTCTCTTGTAATAGTGGTCTTCGGATGATGTTTTTGCAGGATATGCAAAGCATGTGTAGGTGTAGTGTTAGCAGAGCTTTTACAGTGCCACAGTGAAATAATAAAGTGTACTCTTCTCATGCAAGACAAGAGTGGCCACCGGCGCTGTCTCTGTACTGCTGCCGTAGATTTCCCTCTGTCGTGTTGTTTTAGCATGCGGCTTGAATCCAGTTGTATGTTCCAGATTAGAGCTAATCCAACCAGGGTTGCCTCGCTTTTTTTTTTTTTTTTTGCATTTAGTGACTTTCTGCCTGGGGTAACCACTGGAAGTAAGAGTTGTGTGCTTGAACAAAACTACAATCTGCAGTGCGGAGGGAACTCCAGCCAACGTGCAACCACAGCACCTGAGGAGAAACACCTACTCAGGCGTCAGTCCCTATGGGCCCTCTGCCTTCTCTGGGGTTGGTCAACTGAGAGGAATTGCACAACAATGCAGACGGTAATGCGGATAAAAATATGAAACACTTAAACGTCATAACACAGAGTACATTTAAATTGTGTGCACTTTGCCCTCAGTCAGATTTTTATCCATTCAGCTTTCGCTGTGTGTTGAAAAACTCAAAGCAGATGAGAGTCATTTTTCAGTCTATTCACATTCTCAAAATCCCAAACGTATAGTTGAACATCATGTTGGAAAGTGAATCCAATCTGAATCACCTGTCTTCTTATAGATCTCGTTTTTGCTTCGAAAGAGGCAAGAATAAAAGAGACACAATGGTCAGTTCTATGCACATGTGATCCCCCCATACAAATCGGCTCGCCCAACAGGTGCATGGCAACTACAGATGTGGGAAATGTGCACAGTGTTCCAACACTTTTGATACAAAGACAATTCCCCATCCACAGCTTTTTTGTCTCTTCTTGTAGATTTATATATTTGTAATTTTGTACAACTGTTTCTGAATCGTTAGTAGAAGTATATTTTGAAGTGATGGATCATGTGATCCAGATGCAGTAACGCACCTGTGTGTGTTCACTGTTGTAGAGTGAGCCTGAGGAAACCAATGGCCAAACACGTTGTTTGCTTAATAAACATAAAGTCAACTTCATTGTTGGCACACATCACATGTTTGATATCTTTTATTCATTATGCATGTCACCATGTGGATCTGTCTAACCGAAGTATCTTTTTTTTGTGTCCACGTTCACGAGGATCAGACCTCATGATAGATACTGGGGATCTCTGAACATTTCCTCTGGTGTACTGGTTTACATTCTGACTAAATTAACGACAGTGAATTGATGGATTGCCGTGATGTTTGGTTCGGTTGTGCTACAGTTTTAGTTTTTGTTTAGTGCTAATTAATAAGTCATAACATACTGACACACCGATCTACGATGGTTTAGCTTAAAGCACTGCCGTGTCGACAACACGCTGTCTTTACACTTTTCTTTTCACATGTTTAAAGTTCTACGTGTTAATTAAAACTAATTAGTGTAAATAAAACTGAGGAAAAAACACCCAAACATACAAACACAATCAAAGCAACTGTATCACATAATTATGAACGTGGTTGTTCCTGCATTCTTTTTCCCCATTCCAGAACGTAAATGGACCTACCATCAATCTATTATTCAAATGAAAATGCTAATTTCAAATGACATAGCCCTGCTTATATTTTCCTGTTGATGTGGCACAATGGGTGCTGTCTGAAAAATAAAATGTCAAATCCATTACGCTGTTTCATTTTAAACCTGAACTGCAGGACTTTTGCACATTAATGGACATCTGTTACTTTCGGGACCTTGCCAAATGACTTCACACAATGCTGATTAAGCCTGTCGCTGACAGATAAACCGCTCTGTATATTTCACAGTATTTCACAGAATTTCAGAGTTTTACAATCTCAAATCTGTGTCGACTTTCCCACACTGGGGCAGAGATAGTGATGTGTTGTGTGTTAAGGAACCACTGGTGTGCCCGAGCTGAAGGAACGGAGCAAGCAAAGAGAGGCTACAGTACTGAGGAATATGATGAAGCCATTGGCATCAAAAGCACATCAACAATGTTGATGTTATTACTTTCAAATCAAGAAAGGAGGGACAAAACTTCTTCACTGCAGGTTTAAGTACAGCACAGTGATGTCCTGATTAGATTTTGAATTATGCATGCATGTGGGAATGGGCAATCTATACAATTTTATTATAATATTATAAAACATTATTTGATATTTATCATTATATTATGATATACCATAAGTGCTGTCTTTTCCTGGATTTGAAGGCTGCATTACAATAAAACTATGGGTAACACTTTATATTGAGGTATATTAACATTAGTTAAGGCAGTAATATGCATTTTTCTAACAGTTAATTAATGTGTCGTGTAATCACCTAATGATAGTCCTGATGTTAACTAAGGTACTTATTCAACCGTTTCTAACCCTACTGTTAACAGTATTCTACAAGAATGCCATTAACTAAAAGTTAAATATTACACTGAGAAGCATTTAGACACAGACAACCACCTAACCCCAATAAAGCATCTATTAGCCTGAATTAACCATTTATTAATGCTTTTTGTGACCCTTATTGTAGAGTTGAAAAATATGTATGACACTACATAGTATGGTTTATTTTTATAGTCATTTTCAAGTTTATATGACAAATGAATAGAAACACAGCTACAGCTTTGACCTCTTTGCAAGTGTTTGTACAGTTTAGCTCTTTAGTCACCTTTAATGTGAATTTAATCAAACTTGGTCTTTTTATGGTAAGCCTCCGCTCATGCTTATTCAAAGCCTTGCCTGCTTTATCTTTGCCATGGATGCTGAGAAAATTGTATTGCCAACTTTTCTGCAGAGACACTGACATATACAGAGTGCGCCTTTGTACCAGATTTGCATTGGATAGTTAGCCTGAGGGCTTGGCATAAATAAAACCATACACATCTCATAAGTATCAAGACGTTCTTGCATTATGAGAAAAGCTTTGTTTTTGAAAGGATTTTCCTCTCATCGTCCAAAGACATGCACATCAGAATGTAAAAGCAACAGAAATGATATCATATGTGTGTTTATCCAACTTCTTTGGTCTCTCTTTGCCTGCTAGGAGGATATGAGATCCTCCATGTCTTTGTAAAAGCAGCAGCTGGATTATTTAAATTGAGAATGAGCTCTCAGTGAATTAGGTAAACTCTGGTGTTAACGTGACTACAACCGTGATAAAGCTTGGGAATAAAATGTGTCCCTTGGCTGTCAGACTCCTGAGATAGTAACACAACATCCTCGCACATCCCGTCCAGCTGACAGTAGAATGCAAAGGTGCAAGGAAAAACATGTTACCTGGGATAACAAGGGATGGATACTAGCTGTGCGTTCTGACCCCAAAAATCATCATTCAGAGGATGTCGCGGCTCGTTTCTACCAGGAGACACGGAATTTGCTGAGCGCCTTTCTGTCAGCACATTTTCACACTTTGCTGGGATCCTCCGTCCGGCCTTGTAATACCGTGTCATTTAAAACACAAGTGCAAAGAGATCTTGATTAGGCTCCTCAGAGTTGTGAAGTGAATCCACCTTTTTGAACCTATCTGCAGAATTTCACTGTTTATTTTTTGGCAGGAATAAGACATAAGTCTTCTTGTGAATTGGCTGAGGTTCACGTAATGGGAAGATGCACCACCTTGGTTTACAGCTCACAGCTCTTCACACAGTTGTAGCTTACGTCGTGTACACGTTACATAACCCCACATGTCTACTGTATAGTGTACATAGTGAGATATTCACTGTGCTGGATTCTGAGTGTATACAATACGTGAATGGTCTTCATTATTCTTAAGAGCAGAATTATTTTCAGAAACACCTGCTTCTCAGCAGCTCAATTCACTGCCTGGGCCATGCTTCCCCTGCACGGTTTTTTGGATATACTATCATAACAGTTGTTGAATATTTTTTTTTTCTGCTGTTCTAGTATTGCACTCCTCTCAGATGGCCATGGAAAAATAACTCACCACCAGGCAGCACGTTCATAAACAATTTATTAGTTATCGTCATTATCCCCACTATGTCCAAGTGCTGCATCCATTTCCCTCAAACCTCAGTCCTCTCACTGCCAATTCAGTCCACGAATGCTCAACTCTTCATCTCAGTGTGAGCCCCCCTCTGTCTCCTTCCCTCATTCTTATTTTCTTCACTGATCCCCTTTCTGGCAAGTGTTGCAGCCCCTCTCCATTCCGCCTTTTGGAGCTTTAAGAATTCACTCTGTGGGCACGCTCTGCTGTGCACACACACCACAGTTGCATCTTTACATCAGTGAGTTTATGAAAGACCGGGTTGTCTGCCCGGTGAGACCCTCAGTGGTGCAGAGCTTCGTGAAGATTTAGACGCCACCGGAGCCCCTGAATCACTACCTGCTTAGCTCGATGAGGTGGCAAGAGCCGAGGCGAGGCAGGGAACAGGGTGAGGGAGGAGAGAGAAAGAGAAAGCAGCGATGACAGCAATAACAGGAGCATGTGGGCGTTTGTTAGGCAGCGGAGGAAATAAAATGAACAGAAAGAGAAGAGAGGTGAATTTTTTTTTTAGTTACATAATAGTTATGCATAAAGTCTGTGTTGGTGTTCTGTATAGAAATGCATGGAGCATTTCCTGCTTGCCATTTTAAATAGAGTAAATTATGGGTTTCTTCCTGGCTGACCAGAGTCTGGGAATTTACCAGTCAATGTGTATTTACTGCTCCGTGAGCCCAAATAGATGCTTTCTTTAGGTCTTTTGGAGAAGAGGCTGTCTGGTGACAAAAGAAAGACCATCCTGGCATTTTGAGCAAATAATTGGATGGTATTGGAAGAGCAAGGACAAGTGTTAATTCAATGGCTGTCCTCTATTCTGAGTGACCCCTGGGGTGATGGGCTGCAGATGAAATTATCAGTCTGCAACTCGAGACGGTTCTGCGTTCTGTTGAATAATGTTATCTGCTGCTTGGGAAGCATGCTGTAATAAAAGGTGGATACCAGATCATCTGTTCTGGTATTTTTTTCCTCTTTACAAAGGAGGAGATTTATTTCAGAGTCTACAAAAGTGTATTGCGTCAGTGAAGAATACTGGTTAGGCAGCCTCTGGGAGATTTTTCTCCTGGATTTCATCTTTTACCAGTAACAGCCAACAGGTGCGGCTTTCATTTCTGTGGCTGTTTAATATTTAAACCAGTTGTCACCCTGGCCGTCAGTACGCGTCAGAAGCCCAAATGTGTGCATAGAGATGAGTTGAAGGCAGAGGCAAGGATTTTGAGGCAAAATGAAATGACAGGGGGAAACATGACTGATCCCAGCTATCAAGGATGTGACAATGTCTGAGCGGAGTCTTAATGGAAAGCTGAACAGAAGCGGCTTTTGAAAAACAACGCTGAACTCCAACTTAGCATGAGGAGGGGTCATGCAACTGTGAAATCGTTTTACAGCATCAGTGTGCGTAAATGTCGTCCTTTTTTCCCCCCAATATTATGTAAAGTGCCTTTATGTGGAGTGGATCTTCTCCCCGCTTGGCTGGTTTTTCCCAAAATGTATCTGGCTACATAATATAATTAATCTATAATACACAACCCTGACGTGTTGCGTAACTAAAGCAGAATGTTTTTTGATGAATGGAGTGTTTCCGCGCAATAAAGTATGACTGGGTTTTTTTATTTGGATGACATGTGAGTGCGTTGGTTGTTCATCTGATCACCAGTTATTAAGGGGATTCAACTTAAAGTCAGAGTATCCATCACTATATGGTAGTTTTAGAATCTAAAAGTGGACAGTTTCTATGTGGGTCTTTCCATAGCAACAAACATGCTGGTTCTTTTGAAACGGGCCTTTCAAGCTTTCCACACTTTGTACACCTTCCTTTTATTCCAGAATTTTTTTTACACACCGTCCACTATATAGTGCTGTGATGCCGTAATACCACAAACAAAAAAGTCTTTTTTTTTGCTCTGTTTGACTGTTGGCACTTTTAACACAGTATACTAGCATTGTGTGACATGCATCCAAAGTGAGCTTCACAGTCTTTCTGTGTACTCAGAATCATAGCGATCCAGCAGCTGAAGCAAGGAACTTGTGTCACGAATAGAAATGTAAATGACCTCATGAACTCCACGTCCTCTGTCAGTTAAACGTAAACAAAGTTTTTACTGTAAATTGTTAATATTACCTTAAGGTATTCATTACCACTGTGTGAGAGGGAACCTAATGTTTGAAAAAACAAAACAAAATGCCTTATAAATGTGCTCTTGGATGCCCTTATGGTAGATAAAATATGATAAAGCGGCCTCTAGTGTGCCCTTCTATTTCACTATTAATGTTTGACACTTTGTGCACTGGTGTCCCACCGTATTAAGCTGGTACAATTTTAACTTTTTCCACCCCTGCCACTCAAATATCCGGTGTCCATAACTGTTTATTTCATCAAATTATGAAGAAAGAGTATGAACTACACCCAGTACATTGAAGAGATTTTAAGAAATTGGTCAATAAGCTTTATTTATGACACAAACACTTAGAATGGACTTGGAAGAGTTTCTAACTGAAATTAAACACAAATTAGAAATTTAAAAAAATAAAAAATATATCTTCTCTATGCAGTATATAGAGAAGATCTTTAAAAGATCTACACTCAGTAGCCTGTTAAGTAATGATGAACTCTTATGAATAATAAGCAAATGCATAATAGCCACAGTCGCCTAAATAACTAGTGGTTGACTAATTTCTTGAATCAGCCATAAATCTTTTGCCGCATTTTTTTTTTAGGAGAAACAAGTGAACAGGATTTAAAACCAATTCCATCACCACAATTAATCAGTGAAGGAGCCACTTGAGTGGACAATGTTGGAATAAAAAATATCAGAGCAGCTCTATGGATTTGCTTGTTATTACTAACTCACTAATTCAGTCCTACTCAGTGTTTTCAAAGCTATACTTTTTCAACAAATGAAATAAAGGAGAACATTGTAAGACGAAGTGTCTGATTCACTGAGTGTTTAAGGCCGAGGCTCAGTTCCACAGGCTCGCAGATGGGAGCAGATAATGCTTGTTATAAACCTTATTACGGAAGCACAGTACAGCATTTGCATGCTCATGTTGCAGTGTATTTGTCCATTAAGAGTTGTGGCCAGTGCACTGATTTCCCCATTATTTCTAGTTGATTACCTGAGTAGTTGCACTGGGACCAAGGAGAAGTGAAGGGCAGCAGGCAGGCGAACATGGCCATGGGGAGCAGGCAACCCACATGGCTCCGCTTCGTTCACTAGATTATTGACATCATGGGTTAACTCATAAATGAACCTTACATTAAAAGTTTTAACCCTTCAATTGGTTTTTAGTGGACTCAGCAGTTTTAACTCTCAATATATAAGGCCATGTTTCTGTCCAGAGTGAAAGAACAGCTGATCATACATGGCTCGTCCCTGACCCGATCCTCCTCTCTGTCCCTGTCATCAGTCTGCTCCCAGTTCTCCCGCGGAGTTTACGCCATTTTCGGCTTCTACGACAGGAAGTCCATGAACACGCTGACCTCTTTCTGCGGGGCGCTGCACACCTCCTTCATCACCCCCAGCTTCCCCATCGACGCTGACGTGCAGTTTGTCATCCAGATGAGGCCCAGCTTGCGCGGAGCCATTCTCAGCCTGCTGGCACATTACAAGTGGGAGAGGTTTGTCTACCTTTACGACACTGACAGAGGTAAGAAAGTCAAACACGCGCACACACACACACACAT
>KV751332.1:3464921-3478527 GCA_001698575.1 Mola mola | reverse complement strand
TTGCTAGACAAAGTGGAAGAAGTAATTGCAGCATCAAGCCGCGATAAGGCAAACGTGTTATTATACAGTGCGTATGATCCCTTACCCCTGATCCTCCCTCTAAGTGGTCTGATACATTTTAATCTATGCCGCTAACGATCTTAAATTGCTCCACTATGTGGCTGAATGTGGCTCACAGAGGAAGTCAGTACCTCCCTGCTTCCAAAGAGTGACTCATTCACAGGTGCTGCTCATCCTCTGCCAGAGTGTGACTCCAGCCGCCTGAGCCTCTAATCCTTGCTACTCTGATTATCATTTAGCCCTAATTGGATAATATATAGGCAGGAACACAACATATTGTAACTTCTGCATGTGCTTCACGGCCTACCGCTCCCCTCATGTAGGCCAGCTATTTACAGATTTGGGTCTTTGTCGTCCTTTGAGGGGGTCAGTATCTGTAGATAATATGCCTTTGTACAACAATATGCCTTTGTAGACTGGACCGCTGCAGAATGATTTCTCTCGCGTTGTTGTTTCCATTCCATTGTGTTTTTAAAGCCATGTTCCTATGTTGGGTAGATGTAGAGGGTTTTTTCTAGGCGCAGTCTATGCTGTTAAATGTGCCAAACTGTTCAGAACTGTGAATTCCAAGTATTTTTAAACTGACATGGAGCATTTCTAGGACAAGTGCACTCCTTTTTCACATCCCCCGCCTCACTTTATATATCACCAGTTCAGGTGGGTGTAGAAGCTACCGCTCACTTGTGAAACTAATTCTCACAGAGCCATTTTGTGCATTGTTCAAAAACTTTTTTGCCGTTTTGTTTTATCTGTTTTCAGAGATAATATTTCAGGGGATTTGCTTGTATTTGGTTGAGTTAACTCTCTCACTGCACTCTGTCAGAGAGACAAAACCTGAACAATGTCATACAATTCAAATTCAAAATTAAACTATTTATCCCAGATTTAATGGATCAGCTTTCCACTCCTGTAGTGCTGACTCAAGTGTGTGCTGTTTGTTTTGCCTCTTTTTGCCCATGACCTGCTGTCTTTTGGTTTACTTCCTAACTTTGGTCCACAATTGGTTGGCTTTGTTTTCCCACCACAAACAAACTGCACCAGGGTTCACTTCGAATTGAGCCGAGATCCCAGGTTTCAGGTGTTCAAATTAACATTTACAGCTCAAAGGTGGACTCGACTGTGCGAAAAAACATTTACACTTCCCGGATGGCGATGTAGGGCCACTTTTGACATCTTTGAGGGGGCTCTCAAGTTGGGCTTCATTGATCTCACCAATATGTGTTTTGGTGGCAGGATGTAGAGGCTCATCACGGGTGTGCTGGTATGGTTAAGAAAAATGATTAAGGGGTTTCCAGCCTCTCAAATGCACAATCAACCTTTTGCGAAGTGTCTTCTGGTGTGGCCCTTAGAGCTTTACTTTACTTCGCTGGTGTGTCTCACCGGCTGCGTCGAAGCTGATTGCCCACCATCTGTTATACCCTGCCCACTTCTACGGCCCGACACAGTGTAAGCACTGTAGTTTGAGACTAGAGTCCTGCATGCTGCACAGCTTGTGTTTGCTGAGAGGATAGTTTGCCATCTTAGTTTTGCTGCCAGTCCCAGCTCACACCACCGCGTCAAGGCTCCGGAGCAGGATACCCAAGCTCATCCAAATGTCACTTCAATCTTCATTAGAAGAAGAGGGCTCTATTTTTGTCTGGCGAGGGACTCGCTGGGGGGCTCCGTTCGTGGGGAAGTATGAGAGCACTGTGCTGCCGAGGCATTTTACATAGACATGTATAATGGCTGTCCCTTAACAAGACACTTGCCACAACTGAGCAGAGCATTATTTATCCGAACAAAGGCCTTTCAACATCACCTTGAAATCTGAAAAGTCATTATAATGAAGCATCCAGTTCTCCGCTGTACATCTTGGGGTAGCTTCCCTTTCATCCCGGACCATAAAAGGGTTTGTTTTTTTTCTTATCATACCCCAAAGGCATAACTACCATAACAACTGTATCTGTATGAAGGCGTTTTGACTGTAAGAAAAAAAAAAAGAAAAGCCAAAAGATACCAGTTACCCATGCATGAACTGCTCTTTTAACTTTCCAGGGGTATTTCAAACTGGAAGTGGTACCAACATCAAATAGGTGCGGCATTGCTTTTATGTGAAAGATGGCATTTTAGAGGTTTTGTGCTGATTTCAGCTGTTTTCGCTGACAATATTCTTAAGGAGTATTGAATAAACAATAGATTATGTTCTGCTCAGCTGCTTTTTATAGAACAGGAGTGTCTTATTGTTTCATGCAGCCCCAATATGACAGATAGGAAAGAAAAAAATGAAGCGACGTGAGGGAAACATGCCTTCACACACATGGCTCATTTACGACATGTTTGTCTGCTACAACATCACCTATTCAACATGTACGTATGGGTCATATCCTCATTAAACTGGCTAACAGCTGCTGGCAGGAAAGACCTCTACAACTGAGCAACATCTGGGTATTACCAGCTGGCCCTGCAAGTAGCAGCACACAACATTTAAAGTTTTTTTTTTTCAAATAAGATTTGACTAAGTTACTGCGACCTACACCGAGAACTGGAGTATTTTTTAACCTAAGCCTATTACCCAGTCCTTTGAGCTCTAAAATTTCACAAAGTATATCTATTCTAAAAAATGACTTACTTAATGTGTCGAGTTTGGTCATAGGACCATTTAGCTTGATGACTCTACACAATGCAACAGCACAGGGCAAGTCAAATCACACGTAACGAAGCTCAAAATGTCCGTCAAAAAGTGTCTGGTAACATGGAGTAGATACCAACAGTGAAACACCTGTGTGTTTTTTGACTCAATAACTATCTAGATATGGGAGAAAACAAATGTTCTCTCTGACGGTACACTCCAGACGCAACCAGACAGTTCCCGGGGGTCACTGTTTTCCAAAGTTTTGCAGTGTTCTTGACAGTGTTCTTCTTCATTTAGATTTATTAAACAGTAAAATATCTTTATTTAGCAGATTACCACAGCATGGAATAAATATGTTGGAATTAATCTACACAAACTTTTTTGTTTACGGTATTTTTTTGTCTGATGTTTTACATTGTATAACCTTGTGTAGCTAAATGGTCCTAGTGATTAGAAAAAGATGTATTTCATGAAAATCTGGAACATAAAAGACATGGAAATATGATTTAGGTTGAAATAAGAATTTTTTAAGAATCATGTCAACCATACCGTTCATGCCAGTTGTAAAGACAATCATCTTCAACAAAATAAAACATCTTTATGCCACCATGAATCCATGTTTTAACAATACACTGTATTAAATGGGTTTCAGAAATTCTGTTATAGCAGCTTCAAAGTTTGATGAACCTGTGGAGGGCAATTTGAACTTGCCACCTGTTTCCTTGAGTTGAAGAAGAGCAAATGAACACTGACTGCTGATGTCAAGAAAGACTTCTATTACTTACAGCACTATGTGTAAGACTGTCATTATTTCAAGCATTTAATTGAGATCAATGGTGGGGGAATTATTTAAATCCCCTACTGTAAAATAAACCTGTAACAATGATAAAATGATACTCTATCTACTGTACTGATACTGTAATTGTGTAAAACAGAAACAAATGCACCCTTGTACAAGTCCATCCACTGCAACACTGCTGTGATTGCCTTAAACAGTCTGGTATGACCATTAGCCTGTGGTGGCTAATTTATGTTATAAATTTACTGTACGATTATCCTAAATACTTTCCCGTGAATTTGTGTCTACAGTTAAAACTACATAGTCTGTCTTCAAATAATAGCCAGATTACTCAGTAATGAAAATAATTGTTAGTGGCAGCCTTACATACTATATGTAATGTGTTAGTTGATTGTTGACCCCTCATGTTTTCTGACCGTTTTCAAATATTAACAATCTCGGTTGGGGGATGCCCTATACTGTCCACAACTAAACCGGAAGGAAGACTCAACATCTTGGCAGACTCAGACGCAGGCAAAAAGTCAAGGGTGTTCGATCAAAGCAAAGGTCGGTACACAGGTTGGCAAACAGAACAGGCAAGAGTATCCAAAATGGAAGACAAAGAAAGTCTGGTCACTACGAAACAGGCCACACACGAAGGCATGGTGCAAACATGAGGAGATTGCTGGAACGCTCTCACGAGGGAACAAGACGATCTGGCACATGAGGGTGGGGGAACACGGCTTAGATACACAAGGACCAACGACTAATAGGACACAGGTGTGGGGGACACAAAAGGTGGGAAACACTTGACAGGAAGACGAGAGAAAAACACAGACTACAAGATAAAACAGGACGGGACAAAGAACTAACAAACTGATTTCGCAGACACGACAGAACTAAACCTGACGGACCCTGACAAATTTAGGTGTATTAATTTGCCATTGGCATACTTTCGTGAGCTGAAAAGCTTTGTGACATCTTATTTAGTAAAATTCTATTGTGAAGTACAGTATTTGGCTTGTGTGAGCTCCTCCTCACCGTGTTTTGCAGACCTGCTGATTTATGAAAATCTCCTTAACAGCAGTAAGGTGTTTAGTTTCTTTGTATTGCCGTCAGAATGAAGGACTACAATCTTAGCAACTTTAGCTGCAGCTTTTCCTGCTTTGTACCACCATTCTCACAAATGAGAAAAACGGTCGGCATGGAGAATTTGCATTCAGCGTGCAATCACATTGCCCCTGCTGCTGAGTGTATAGTTGGTTTCATCTCCGCAAGGAAACGTCTGATTGATTGCACGCTGCGTAAGAGCCACATTCAGCAGTCAGGCATACTGCCTCAGTAACGAAGAATGGGAGAGAGGAAGAGCAAGTGGCACAAAGCAGCTGCTCCACTCTGTGAACACCGTCACTTCCTTATGGACACATATCAATAAACTTTGAGTTCCACCCCTCTGTGGATAAACACTGATTTCCTCCCAGGCTCTAATATATGGACTAAGGCTGAGTTTTATCAATTAGGCTCCTCTGCTTCATGAGAGCTTTTTTCCTTTCTGTTCAATGTCTCCATTATGCTTCATAGAGAACACAGACAGAGCAAAGGAGAGTGTAAAAGACATACACATGTAACAGAATACCCAAGCAGTGACTCAAAAGTGTGTTTCTGTCGGACGGGTTTCAAAGGATTCTGGAAAAACATTGGATTGAGAGCTGAGAGAGCACAGCCCTGCCAAATGTGTTTCTGTCGGACGGGTTTCAAAGGATTCTGGAAAAACACAGGGATTGAGAGCTGAGAGAGCACAGCCCTGCCAATTTTTTTTTTAAAACAAAATCTCCAAGGTCAGCTCAACTCAACTTAACATCAACTCAAATGTTAAATTATCCTGTGTGATCCTACTGGAAAAGAATTTTCATGGCTTTGAGAATCAGGGCTGAATGAATGGAAGATTCTCGGTGGGAATTAGATTGGCCTTAGTTTTACCGCTGGGAGTGGAGTGTGTTTGGAAAAGCCATTCACATGCTGTGAGCGTGTGTGTGTAGTGAGTGGTGATGTCACAAAGGGCACTGTG
This sequence comes from Mola mola, assembly GCA_001698575.1. Classification (NCBI taxonomy): domain Eukaryota; kingdom Metazoa; phylum Chordata; class Actinopteri; order Tetraodontiformes; family Molidae; genus Mola; species Mola mola. The sequence continues at coordinate 3,473,010 of KV751332.1, read as the reverse complement.
CATTCAGTGAGAAGATTCAACAGAGGCATCAGTTTTTCTGTGTGAGGTTGTGCATCTTAAAAATCAACATCAAACTACATGTAAGCTGCAGGTGTGCTGCTTCACACTGCATCCCTGGACCTATTACATCTGAAACCAGCCATTGTGATAGATTCATTCTGAAGGTTTTCACTCTAGGAATAGAAGATTTATTAAATATGCATAGATATTTTCTCAAATTCTCATAGTGTCTTGTTAGTTGCATTTTTGCTTTCAGACATAAAAACAAATCTACCCATAGAACAGATTGCTTTGCAGAAAATGTAACTGTACAGAGTACAGCTACAGCAAACCTCACTAAGACATTACATAACTTTAAACAGTTGCATCACTTTGTAAATCTTTGTTCTGTGCTTGAAAGAGGGAGCTGCAAGGCTCGGCCTCATTACATGTAGTCTTTCCTCTGAGCATTCCTGTGTAACCAGCTCAGTGTATATATGAACAAAGTCTTCATTGCACCAATCTGGGGTGCACACACTGCTAAACTGGCGAGAGAAGATGGAAAATGTGTTATGATTTGGACGCAAATATGAAGCAGGCACCTCATCTTTGCGCAGATTAATTGTGGAGATATTTAAGAATGGTGGAGAGAAGGGGACCTGAAGGGGACTTGGAGTAAAACTAAAGAAATGTACAAAGGCTGAGATGCAAGTACCACAGAGTGAACAACCTGGTGGTGAGTAGAGAGAAGATGCAGGTCCACACAGGCGGGTTTGTTGAAAACGAGATTTTGCTGTGCGTTTTTTGTCTTTCGTATGTACAAACTTGTGCTGGTGTTTATGTCTCCAGCTGGACTTTCTGTATACCTGTACATACATACATGCTATTGTTGTTGGAACATTGGACATTTACTCTATGCTTCTGATTGGATGTGAGGTTGTATCGCTGCCTATTGATTTTGAATGAAATCGACAGCACATAAAAGTGCGTTTTTGTGTATTCATGTGGATGAAAACGTTTTGGAGAACTTAACGTGTGTGGTATTAGTTTTAGAAATGGAGGATGAAAACATTCCCGGTTGCACTAGATCTTTATACTGAGCATGGCCAACCAGAAGACCTTGCCCAATCTCACATACAAACACAGGGAGAAACACAAGGGAGAGATCATTGCTTCAGGACATTGGACAGCTCTTACAGCTCACTACCATTTGTGTTCACTAATGTCAGCTGTATGTCATATATTTTTTTAGCCGTACTTCATGTTTCCTTCTATTTATGCTGTATTTTTATACTATGGTCTTTTTTTGATGATAAATTGCAGGTTAACAGGTGTAATTTAAAAAAAATCTGATGGTTCTGTTCCAATTAGTGTTGCAGAGCCTTTCCAGTGAGCCAACCCGGACAGGGGAGAAGCACCTGGACTGGACTATTTGACCTGAATTGAACAGAACCCTAAATAAATATCACTGGGAAGAACTGTATTCACCCTACTGTTTGTTTTTTTTTGTAAAATGGCTGCTGTGAAAAAGGTTAATTCTGAAGCACACGGACAGTTGAGAGATTAATTAGAGGAAGAACTTAAATAAAGGAGTGGAGAAATGCAACAAAGGCTGGTGTTTGCATATAGGGCATGAGAGGCCACTGAGCAGACAGACACCTTGATCAATATGTGAATCCTATGGGATTGACTTTGAAGTCTGCAGATATCAGCCCGACTAAACAGTCAGGGGAAGTTTGGTTAATTTCTTGAATGTATTTTTAATTTGTTATCTATACATCATAGCCAAAAGCTGCTTTACCATCAATATATAGCCATCAGTAGTTTGTAAGAAAAAATAAAGCTGTTAAAAGGAAGTGAGTACTAGTTTAATTCACTGCGATGTTGCATAATGGATTATGGACCGCCGGTGACAGAAAGGGATCTAATCGGATTTTGGCTGAATGACAATGTGCGGCAATAGTTGTAGGCATTAAAAGTGGAGCTTTTTGCTGTGTTTATTAAAGTAGTCTGAGTCCACAGAAATGATTGGGCCCCTGAGGTGGTCTGGTGAGAGTGCTCTCTGCTACATGCAGAATGTCTTTGGCAATCCAGTCACTTTTGTTTATATAATGCCGATTCACAACATCATCTCATGGACTTTAACATGTAGAGCAGGTCCGGACCATATTCACTGATCATTATACAAGGATGAACATGACAATTGATGGTCATTATGGGTTCCCTACAGTAGCTGGGCCCCAAAAACCTTTTCTCCCCCTATGGACGGCCCTGATTTGGATTTAATATCTTTGTTTCACCAGCGCTCTCACATGTGTTTTCTTTTAGAGATGATAACATTAATTAGAAATCTTGTACTGTATAAAGTTAATACTCACCCTGTCCTCTCTTCCTCTCTATACATATTGTACCTTTTCTCAAAACTAGGAAGACTCAGGGAGGTTTTAATTATGGATGTTCTTATAGTGATCTTTAACCAGTGTATGTATGATTCTTGCTCTTACTGCCAGAAAGCTCAGGTCCAAGCCGCCGAGGTCCCAGCGATTTATTCCAGCTCAACTAACGATTTCCCCTACAGCATAGCATCGTCCTCTCGGCAGATCTGGCACAAGGAAATAGCCAAAATCTCCAAATGAATAAAGGAGAAAATGAACCCGTACAGTGCCGGCGAGTGAGGGAAGGAAAAAGAGAAGTCAGCAAAGCCTTTTGTGCCTCTCTTGCGTCATGAAACAGCAAATGGCACAGAGGGGCCAGGCACGGTCAGACATTCTGTCAAGAGCGCCAAATGCTTTTACTTCATGTATTCTGAAACCCCTCCCCTCCTCCCTCTATAAGATCCAGCTTGTCATCTCTAATCTCTAACCTTACCACTTTACATGGCCGGATAATAAACCAGGTGACTAACGCAGCACCCCTTTGCTTCACAGGCTCGGCTCTATTTACGCTTCGGCTCGGGTCTCGCGTTTGCTCAAACTTCTCTCATCTATCTCAGGACACTTGCTGTCAGGGTAACACAAGGCTATTACATAATGGTCTCTTTGCATTATGAAAGAGATTGATGTGATGTGCACTTCGCTGTTTGCCCAAGAGAAAACCACATTTCTGTTTTCTTGACACACAGAAAGGTCCTTTAAAAAAAAAAAAAAAAAGGCCAGGGACCAGAGCTGAAAAGAACCGGCAGTGCAAGAACCAGTCATTTCCATATACAGTATGTGTATGTATTGTTTTGTTTTTTTGCTCTGTCTTTCTTCATGCACGTTTGTGTTTATGACTCCCAAATCCAATTTATCTCATCAAGTGCAAAGTTCGATGAATTTCTTTTATGGCTTTTAAATAAACTTGCATGGAAGGTAGAAATAAACTGCTCCACAATCTGTTAGCAACTTTCACAGCTGTCATTAAATAAGAAATAATCTGTTTGATTGGCTCTGATCAGGAATTTGGCGGGAGCGGGCCGGTGTGAGGGAGCAGGGCTCATTGCAGTTCAGCTAATTTGGAACCGGGAGCTCTTATCTTCATTGGTCTGCACTGGGTGTAGGCGTTGTTAGGTTATTTGTATTCAAAAGTGTCCTTTACTGTCATCCGGCAGCTTTAATCCCTCTTTATTTCACCAGCTTTGTTAGCACTACACACTTCTTCGTGGAGACACATACAAGCATTGAGATATTTGGAGATTTCTCTGGAGTGGGACCACTGGCTTTTCTCCAAATTCCCTTTGGTGTCACGCACAGCTTAGGGCGACCCATGACGACGGCGCGGTTCAGATGCCTCTGAGAGAATTTAAAAGAGGTCACCTTCTCCGGAGAGCGGGCGGCGGGAGATGGTGTTGACTGAGTCACAGTTGAGACAGGAGACGACTCTCATCCCTCATGTGAACCTCTGCCTAAGAAGAAACAGTTGCCAGGACGCTAGCAGAACCTCAGTCCACCTCTTCCTTCCAACTCCGTCTGTCACCAAGACAATAGATGTATTATTTTACACTTAAGCAATATTTTTCCTCCAGGATTTAAAAAGTCAGGGCTGCGCTAATGAAATAATTTGTTGAAAAAACCAGCTGCGCTGGCTTTCCGAGATGCTTTGTTCCATGTTATTTAGAACGAAGCTGAACCCAATAGCAAAACAGTGCTAAGCTGTACAAAACCAGTCCTGTGAGCCGCAAAGAACACCATATCAGAGGAGTACGTGCTGATCTCATGGGTAGCACTGTGTGGGCTACTAAGCTCACATATTCAAGAAAATCCCACATGCAGCCCAACTCTGCTTTGTGTTTTGCTCTATATTGCCATCATCTTTGCAGGCACTTTATATTTGGCTTTAATGGACACATTTTAAAGTAAAATGTGTTTAACACGTTTTTGTATACGTTCAAAGACTTGATCATCTCTAGAGTAGGGAACAAAAACAGTATGTTTTCTTACCCCCGACTGTTATTGGTTCTCACACTGAAAACGTTCGCCTGATATTAAAATGTTGTAACGGTTGTCAGCATGTCACAGGTCTGGTCCATTTCAGCACTTATCTCTTCAGGTGGAAACCTGTCCTTTGTTCTTTCTCTTTGAGAAGCAGCCACAAAAAGAGATCTCAGCAGTGACTTGATGAAAGGGCAAGCTGTCTAGTTGAGTACTGGTGCAGAATGAACCGCAGCTGAGTCTGATGTTGTAATAACTCAAAGCCCCCCCCCCCCTTTTTGTTCTTACTGATGCTCTGTGTGTGTCTTTCTGTCCACTTCTGCTTTTAGGGGATTGCATTGTGTTATCACTTTAAATGTCATGAAACATTTGGCCTAGCTGATATGAGATCATATTGTGTTTTTAATGTCCTATGATGCGCATCATGACCGAAATAAGCAGCCAACGTCATGACTGAGGATTTCTGCCTCCATTCTGCAGTCCACCATTGACAATTTAAAAGAAACTAATTCAGACAGCCTTGACATCATAAGGAAACACTCCCGACGATTTACAGGGGTGGGTCTTCAAGTTTTAGAGAGAAAAAAAAAACATTCTGATGCATGCCCTTGTATAAATAGCTCCTCCTCTTCTTCTTGGATATCCGTTCAAACGTGTATGGCTGAATTATTCCAGTGTTAGGACTGTGCAGCGTACCGTACATTAAGCTCCGGCTCACACCGGCTGCCAGTGAAGGACAGAGCGGTGAGCAGAGAAGGGGCAGGGCTAAATTTGTACATTCATAGATCCCCACAACCTAGAAGAGGCAAAGGTGTAGGATGGCATCCGGCAGATTTTAAAACCACATGGAAAATATGTAGTTTTATAAAACAGAAATGAATCATTAAAGGTTTAATCATAATAGTTTCTTTATTTACATATTTGGGTTTTCAGTTTGTGACATGACATCTAACGTGACTGCCTACCCTTGCTGAAAAGCATTGCAGAGGTGCAAACTAAGACCACTGAGCTAATAAATCAAATAGAATATTTTGTAAATGAATCAGGACACATTATTACCTTCATAAATGCATTTTGTTTAGATTTCTCTCATTTTTTTGTGTGAAATTCTTCTTAAGATGTGACATTTAGCACCATGTTACCTGACGCTGAGGCCGTTTTGCAAACCTTTTTTGTGAAAAATGGTGTATTTCTTTCTTTCTATTTATAGCCTTCTTACAATATGTTTCAGATTTTGAATATGTATTATTTTTTTCAGGACAGAGCTGAATAACTGACTTTGTAAAATGCCCTTGACAGTTGCCCTGCCTGCTGGCTGTTATAAAACCTACCATCTGTTTACAAAGTCAACAAAAACTCTGGAAACAAAAGACATTGTCATATGTGTGCCAGCTGATAAATCTGTTAATATTCAGGAAGAAACTTTGGATGTCCTTCAACATTCAAATTTCACATTTGCAGTGAAGTTGCATAAAATGTCACATTCAGCGAAATTGCCTCCATTCAGGTCTTTCACACTTTAGTTTGGATGTACGTATTGTTACAGTAAGTGTGCTGACTAGTTTAGCATCGACAAGCTCACACAAATGTTTAAATTCAAAATATCCTGCTTAGTTGAGAGACAGAAAGGAAACCAAAATACTGTAAAACTCTCAGGGGAATCATTTGTAAAACCCCCAAATCCTTTTTCTTAAGCAGCGACTAACATGTCTCAAAATGTCATGTTATATCCCAGCTTATGGTGTTCAGCACTATGTGAGAGAACACTGTGAGGAAAGCTGACACTCAGCTTCTGCCTTTTCATTTCCCCTCTGCCACCACGGATAGACTGTGCTGGATTCTTGTTTTGATATTTTCAAGCTGATAAAAAAAGAGAAAAAGTTTCCGCCGGTTTGACCGGATAAACTCTGCATGATGACAGAGCTGGATCCACTGTCATCTCAGCTCAGCTCAGCAGCTTCTTATCTGCCATCAGACTATTCACAGTGCACTTAGACAGGACACAATCTAGTACCTCCTTTGAATTTCTTAACCTCCCCGGGTGGGGGTGGGGTGTGCACAGCGAGAGCCACTTGTCTTTAAAGGCCACGCCTGATCTGAGTGCTGTCTGCCGAGCGCTTCAATGTGAAGGTCACCGGCAGGGGAATGCAGGGCGGACATGTCAGCTGAGTCACTGTGCTCGGAATACTTAGGAGCTCTATTGGGAACATGTCAGTTCTCATGTCCATTACCAGCGGTCACCTGTCACCAGTGCTTTTTTAAGCAATTCTGATGAAATGATGCACATTAATTAGAGGAACAGTTCAGTGCTGCCTGGCACAGAAAATGTCATGTTTATTCTTCATTATTTGCACATGAATGCTAAAGAGAATGAGGTCTCTAAGTAGACCCACAAAGGCCATGCTACATCACACATATACCTCAGGATAGATGTTAGGTAATTGTGAACTATTGAGTTAAAAATGTGTGGACATAACTTTGATAACAAGCTTTCGACCTGAAATTCAAGGCACATAAGATGCATGCATATTGACTGTCACTGGGACTGTAAAAAGTGAAATGATGCAGGTGACAGTCACTACTTACTGAGGGATCGCAAGCTCGAGTGCAACCTGCTGGAGCATAAACATGATTGTCATCTCCAACTATTTCAGGGTAGCGTAATTTGATTATTTGCAGGTAGGTATTTACAACACTTGTAAGGATTTGATGAAATATAAATGTCAGTATAAGCAATGTCCTACTACAGTGCGGGGCAGTGATCCGCCTGGAAAGGGGATAGCTGAACTGGTGCCTTGTCCAGGGTATACGCAGTGACTTTTGGAAAGGCTCCAGCCTTCTATGACCCTGCAAAGGATAAACAGTAGAAAATGAGTGAATAAGGATTCATAAGGTTGCAAAATAAGTATTAGACATGTCTATGAAATAGTGGATTATTAGATATTAAAGGGATGAATGCAACCACTTGTCAAACTGCATCGACTCGTAACTTGAACTATTCCCCCAAGTCTCCATTAGCCACTAATAGCAGGGGGCCGTCTAAACATACCTGAACCTGTAACGTTAACTGTTGGTGGTTGAGTTGTATTATGTGTGAGGAGGTTCTGAACTGTTGGTTGGACAATTTGAAAACATTACTTCGGGAATTTCACACTTGATCAATGATTGATAAATCATAATAATCAGCCAATTCTTTACAAGAATGAAAATAAATTGGAGGAGTTTCCACTTTTTAGAAGATGTGTACTCTTACCAACATAACTCACAGCACAACTCAAGTTTTTAACAAATTTGGATGAAATTTAGACCCAAGAATGGATTGATAAATTTTTTTGTTTGTTGCAAAGCATTTTGTAATCCTCTGCTATAATCATATGATTATAATTATTACAACATTATTAACTTTAATGCAATTAAAATTAGAGTTTATGAATGTTATTGATGGTTAGCTGCTGCTGAATCCACAAGGCTGGTCCAGAATCCCACAGTTTTTAATGCAGCATGCCTCAACCAGCTGGTCCTGCCAGGTTGTTCACTGATTCAAAGGTCTGGAGTATCTAAGCCCTCAGAAAGTATTTTTGAAAACACTTTAAAGATATATTTATATAGTTTAATAATTTATGTCTAATCTGGCTTTTCAGCTAAAAAGTTATACATTTATTGCTTCTCTGTCATTCAAATATTTATACAATACTCTTGCT
>KV751332.1:3433632-3456130 GCA_001698575.1 Mola mola | reverse complement strand
TGAACACCCAGAGGTGCACTGGAATTCCACACTATGCAGGCAGCATGGTAACGCAAGACGCTGTACCGGGATGAGATTACGTCTGTGTGGATTTTATTCAATCCTGCATGTGAACTCCAGTTTTGTCTGCTTTGTGCTGGCACTGGCTTTAATGGCCTCACATAAAAAAAATTTCTGTTGCATAAATATTTTTCTTCTTCAATATGTTTTCATGTTTTTCTTTTTTTTTTTCCCCCTGAAAATGTGAGCTGCATGGTTGTCTTATGCCAAACAGACTGGACAGAAAATTCTGCTAACAACCACTGTTTCTTGTCTCCACTGGGTACAAGAAACACCCATTCCCAGGCGTAGTCAGTGGTGTTTAATTGGCCACAGCTCAAATCGGCTTTGATGGAAACAACCTGCGAACATGATGCTTGTTGCCTCTTTGTAGCACGATGCTGTGACACACGTTGACGTTAATGTAGAAATGTTTTCTATCCATCTCCGCTCAAGCACTGCTCAAACAATAGGGTTCGTGTCCAAGCCTAAAGAAAGAAGGTAGCAAGATGGTTTACTTGTTAGCTGCTTACATCATCACCTCTGGAAAGACAAAATGTGTAATTCAGAATGTAAGTTTTTTTATTTTTTTAATGCAGCCTTAACGAAGTCTACAGTCACAGGATGTATTTAAAGGGGGTTGAAATCTGAGTTCTCCAAAAGTCAAGCCAAAGCATCTTGATTGCCCTCTGGTGGCTGGTTCCAATATAGGTGCCAAGCAGCTCCAGAACTGGGGCTGAATTGACCCTTTGCTAATGTTACTGTTGCTACCTCTGTCAAGCTTTCACACCCGGCGCAATTAATATGGAGTTTTCAACTGTATGAGTGAGAGTTCTTCCAAAGGAAATATTATCTCATTCATCAGACTGAGAAAATCAGACACAAAGAGCTCCATTCACATTATCATTTGTCAGTGGAGTCTTGTAAACGAACAGAAGGCCTTTGTGTAGAACAGCAGGGTTAGTCAATATATTGTTAAATTTTAAGCTAACGTTAATGTTATCAATCATAGCGTAGTACAAAAAGCTAGCGTGAGTTAATATCGTACCTTGGAGCAAACAAAGTGTTTTTATGTTGGGGTTTTTTTAAGTGTTCTTCCACACTGTTTTATCCATATCTGACATCTCTCTTCTTGGGTTTTGAGGTTTGGGAAGGCCAAAAAACATCTACACCTCTTTCTAAACTTTTCTGGTATTGGCTGTCAGACTTGCTGAGGGGCGTAATACAAAGCGTGATTAGAGTCTTAGCGATGTATGTTAAGCACAAAAGCCAGTGTCAAAGGTGGCTTTCTTTAAGCCTGGCTACATCACCATGGTAACTCATGCTGTGGAACATAACGGTTATGTTCTCAGTTTAAAGCCAGCTACTAACAGCGTTTCCTTTTTCATTAATTGCATTCCTGGCGATATTTCTCTGTGACATAGAGATTCTGGTCAGAAGACAATTGTTAAGGCCTTTAGCTGTTTTCTTCTTTTCCTCAGTTAATATTAAGACATCCACACACTAAAGGAATGATGGAGGCTCAGCAACTATTGTCCACTATGTTTTATGTTTCTGATTGGATGCCGAGTCCGTTCATACTGCTGCTACTGCAGTTAAAAGAAAACTGCTTACAAAAATGGATTCTTCCACTGGCAAATGTCACAGATATTATTTAAGTGTTAAAAACATTGTCACTTGTGATTTCAAGTGTTCAGTATTGGACAGACCCAAATGCAATGCAATTTGGATCCATCCAGTAGTTCAGTTAAACTTTCAAAGTTTGCTACAATGTACAGTTGTCACATCAGACATAAAAAGTCTTATATTTCTGATTGGCTGCCGACTCTGTTTATACCGCTACTACAGCAGTTAAAAGAACGCTGCTAATAAAAATCAGTTCTTCCACTGGCATTATTACAGATAATATTCAGTTATTAAAAACATTTTCACTTTTAGCTGTGATTTTCGGACCTAATGCACTGCAATGTTAGAATGTCCTGCATGAGTTTAAAGTTTGCTATATTATAGAATAAAATCACACAGATGAGAGTTAATTTAGTGGTTAAATACATGTAGACATGATGAATTTTCACGATCTGACGCCATTCCCCTGTGCTATACAGCAACAGTGTTGCTTTCTGCCAGCAATTATTTTATTAAAATTCGTTATAGCTCTCTATTACAACAACCTGTTCAAGACGAATAAAAAAGGCAGCACATGATGGGGTCATTTTTTGCAGAAGTCAAATGATGCACAAAATTATCAAATTATGTGAACGCACACAGAGTCTAAAGAAGAAAGACTGAAAAAAGCCTGAGTTAACAAAGAAAGTTGATAACCACGTTCATTATACCTATAATCTCTTACTAGAACCTCAGGGTTTATTGAGCAGCTCGCACGAAGAGAGACTGGCTCTGCTTTGTACTGTAAAGCAGGGATGAACTACAAAGTTTGTAGTTTGTAGTTTGTAGACAGATGTACAAAGACTCTGGCTTTAAATAACGTCCCCAGCACAAGATGGCAGCACGTGCATTCTGGGTGTTTTGTCTTCATTTCTGCACAGCAGGAGGAAGTGGCAGTGTGACGTCCATCTTTATTAATGTCAGTGGCTGCAGTGGTCAACTTGCTAATGGCTTTCGAAGTTATATTTAGATGATAAATGCTGACATCATCTAGCTATCATGCTCACAGTGACAGTTGCTTATGTAAGGTCATCACGTGATATTTACCATGTTTATTTTCCAAGTTTAACCTATTTACATGTTCATATTTGCTAAATTTTACATGTAGCCGAGCCTGATGAGAATTCATGCAAAAGTTTTTTCAAGCTTTCAAGAACAAATGTTCGTCTTGTGGTGGCATCAAGAGGAGAGGAGGAGGAGGAGAGGTTGGGAGACGCCGCTAATATGGCTGTAACTCCAACTCTGACCCAGACAACAGAATGTTGACAACTTTGACACAATATGTTTGTTACAAACGGAGCATATAGGCTAGCCATGCATCAGTGAAAGAAAAATAAATAAATAAATAAACAAAAATAAAATAAAATGATAGAAACAAGGGAATTTTTCTGTGACAGAGACTAAATACAGTGAATGATTTAACTTACACAGGTTTTCTTTAATGACGTATAAAGAAACAGAAGTGACACTATGACCAAACACAAATGCACATACTGTAAATAGATAACATCCGTTGAATATATTCTTCTTATTATACAACTCATCCATATTGTCATTCTTCCCTTTCTGAGTTTATCACTCAGTGCATATATGAAACCTAAATTAGAGGTACAAATAAAGAAACTAGAGAATGTGCATAAAGTCTAACGCCCTGCAAATAAACCACAACAAGACGATGTGTGACTATCTATGCTTACACCTATATTTCCTTATTGTGGGTAAAAAGAAGAACACGTTGCTCCAGAAAAATACAAAGAGAGACAGTCTTCTTTTTAGCCCAGGCATCCAAACAGACCCAAGAGAAGTCTGACTTAAAAGCAACCCGAAATGAAAAACAACATCAAACGCGTGCATGCGGACGAGTTGGCAGATGCTCAGCTGCACAAGGAGAGTGAGGACATTACGACTTCACACACATTTTTTCATGTGTTTTTTGCAAATTGGCATTCATTAAGATGACTGTATGAAGTTCAGCATGTAGCTGAAGGCTACTTAAAGCGGAAGAGAAAGCCATTGCATGAACGATGCAAGGCAACAAGATGACAATTTATGTGTTTGTCCTGCAAAACATGAATTCCATAGCAGATGAGGATAATGTTTTTTTCATGTCAACTATTTAAATATTAATACCCAGAAAACAGAAAGTAGCAAAGACGTCGTTTTGTGTTAAAGTACGGAGGGACAAAAGCATAGATGGAAGTTTTATAATGACTTTCCATTTGTAGTGAGGGCTGGTTAACAACAGGGCATGTAGAGCGCAGTTTGACTTGATACACAGCCATGTCCTCCCTCTGCTAGAATTTCATTTGTTTAATGCACTTCTTTGACAGTTAAATGCCTCCTTGTGTTTTGTCCTCTGTCAAGTAGCATGACAATAATTAGTTGACTGGTGAAAAGGGACAGTTATCAACCTTAAGACGCCCGTCTCAGTTCTGAGTGAGGCAGTTTACAAATCACTGTAACAAAGAGAAGCCTCCATCAGTGGGAAGAGAGTCAAATCCTCTTGAAGGCACTTGGGCAGACATCCAGCTCTGCACAGGGCCGTGGCTCCAGTCTGCCTAATTAGAGTGGATTCCCGCAGGAATATTTAGGCTGATCGTCGTGCAGCTCAGGCCTGCTTCAGACGGCAAAGACATACTTACAGGCGGGCAGGAGGAACCCTGAGGATGGACAAATAAAGATAATTGGGGCTGGAGACCACACTGCTCTCTCTTTCTCTTTGACCTTCTCTGTGTTCTAGAGTTACAGCGCGAGGAGATGCCCCCGTTTTTCATGAAATGCTCAACAGAGAGGCGAGTGCTAATGATTAGAGAAGCTGAGTGCTGGTTCTGTGCTTCTGGTTTAAAGACTGGGCCACAAGGCTCCCTAAAGTTATGAATAGGTTTATATACATTTGGGCATACGCTTATTTGCTATCTTGCTGATGAGAAGAAACTTTCCAAATGTTCTGTGTGCTAAATGTTTCTTTACCCAAGTTTAACTATCAATTAGCAGAAGAGCATGAACACATGTCAACATACTGCATGAGGCCACATCAAATGTAAAACAGATTGTTCTATAGCGCCCCTGGCGGTCACATGCTGCATTTCACCATTTAAACTGAAAATATAAATACACCAGCTGTTTCTTCTCTGTTTGTGCGTCGTAACACTAACCTCTGTGATAATGTTTATAAGATTCAGCCATCTTAGTTGGATCCCACAAGGCCTTTTGGATTGTTTCCAGATGACAACATTAACTGTAGGAAACATATGAGAGGGTGCAGCACCCAGACTATCCTTTTCATTCAATGAGCATTAAAAATGTAGTAGCCACTCAGTACAGTTGCTGCTGTAGGTTCAGTCTGCTGGCAGGCCACAGGTCTTCTTTCTCCTCCGGCTGTTCGATGAAGCAGATTCTGCCAGTAATGGATTTCGTCTGGGAGGAAGATATTATTCTTGTGTGACAATAGCACGGCCTCAGTGACGGTAGTGCAGGACTTCGTCCAGGTTCCTGGTGGTTTCCTGCAAGATGCGATTAACCATTTCAGGGAAGTTCACTGTAGAAAAGTCTCTTCTGGCTAGTGGCCTGTTTATTATAATTTAAAAGTCCTCAGAATTTTCTGTTTTTTAGAGGAATCTACATTCACCACTTCAAAAAAGAAAAAAAAACAACCGCTAAAAAATTTGACGGCTTTGTATTATTTTTCAATGTCAACTAATCATTTTTAAACTCTGGTTATAGTAACGCTATTGCTGCTAACAATAACAAATGACAAACTCTATTGTCTGAACATAATGTGCTCAATAATTTCATTGTACACTTGTACTTCTGGCATAATTTGTACTTAATATGATCAATATATTACTATGTTATTATTATTATCTCCAGTTCTTATTGAAGGATATGAACCTGTGTTGGCCACATCTCAGACTCCTTTAACATTCTGCTTTTTTGTTTTTTAATACAGCAACTTGAAATCTGTGGAGTTTCTTCACCAGCTTCAGCAATAATACCATAATGATGGTGCATGAACATTTGTTCTCTATTCTGGGGCAACACTGCAACACCATACATCCATTAACTGTTGTACTGTAAACAGTACACTTTGTAGTGGACCTCAGTAATAATAGCATGCATTTTTCTGTGACAACAGAATGTTGTCTAAATACTGAGCTCAGAGAAGAGCAGCAGTTCACTGTATATTCAAAATGTATTGATAGTGAGGGTCAACATTACACCAAAATTAAATTGGCTTCTCAGCAACAGATCTGCACAGGATGAAGTAGATAGGAAGAATTGTTCTCAAGATATGCAAACCACAGAAAGAAAGAGCGGGAGAGAGAGATTACTTGCTTTAATTCTCGCAGGGAGTTTATTAACGTCGTCTCTTTTGAATTATTGTGTAAATGCAAATAACATCAAACCAAGAGCTGCCGCCCACCATCTCTTATTCTGATTTATCAGCCAGATCTCACAACTTTAGAACTAGACTTGTCAGTCTCCGTGCTCACTGCCAGCTCGATGACTACCAATGCAGCTGCCAGGGATTTTCTTTTCTTTTCTTTTTTTCTTTTTTAATTCATGAAAGTCACCACATTTACAGGTTGTCGTAAAAACCGTCGAGAAAACGTAACTGAACCCAAGAGTGAAAAACTGTGTGGCAACTTGATCATTTTCTATGCAAAAATGCAATGGCTTTTCATCACAGTGTTATATTATTTCTCAAATGTTAAGAAATAAAATGAATCATGGCATGCATAGACTTGTAGCATTTCATAATAAGCTGTAATTTAATAAACCAAGGAACATACCCTGTGTTTAGAAACTGCATCCAGGATACTTTGCATTCATAATGTTTACCTCTCCTGTTACTTTGCATTAAGGGACCAAATAAAAAGGAAACACATGTTATTATTTGGGTTTTTTTTGTGTGCCTTGTAGCGACAGTGTTTATTTTCAAACGGCTGAAGAGGTTTCAGTCAGAAACAGCAGTTGAGGTGTCGGCTTCAGACGCTCGTGCAGAAGCGTCAAGTCTTCTGCTTTCTGCCTTACTGCGCTGATGACAAAAAGGATCTGTGGCCAGTCACTCCAGGCACCGGAGCTTCATTAAGAGCCTGCTATGTTCATGCATTTCTGGTCACTGCAGCTCCCTCGCGCCCGACTGAATAGCAAATGAAAGCTTCTTCGAGGCAATTTTCGGTTCAATCGGCAGAAATGCTTTCAGGAATTTTTGCTTATGAGGAAAGAACGGAAGGCATGGGGGCTTTTCAGGGGTGGGAGATGTCAAACACAATGAAATCATTTTGCATGTCTGAGGGAGGTAATTAGATTTATTGTTGAAATTTCTCAGACCGTATGCCGACGTGAGGGCCAACCTTGAAATGCCAAGGACGTTCCCTCTCTAGTGGCGATTACCAGACATCAGCGGAGGGTTTTTAGATAGATTTAGTGAAAACTGCACAATGTCTTTATACGTGTTTGGAACATTGAGCAGATAAGGTTCATTGGTAACAGACACCTAAGACTCATAATTGAGTGAATGTAAATATGTCATGTTGAAAATTTATTTTGGAGAAAGTGAAAGTCACCAATATGAATATTACTTGAACATAAGTATCGTACGATCAATACGTATACTGTACCTGTGTTATTGATAAATGTACTTAAAGTATAAAAAGTATGAATAAAATTTAACTCAAAAATGACAGACGCCACTGTATAAAGTCAGAATTGTCAAGTGGACATGGTTTTATGCACTATACTGGATAAATATACTGACTGCCTATTAAAATAAATAAATTTAAAAATGTGCTTCTTTGGCTTTGATGCAGCATACAATATGCAAAGTGCTAAAGTGAGTGAATACATTTAGTGGAATTAAAGTACAATATTTGCCTCCAAATGTATTGGAGTGGATGTTTAAAGTAGCAGAAAATAGACATAACAAGTACTTCAAAATTGTATTGAAGTACAGTATTTTAGTAAATGAGTACATTTACGTACATTTAGACATGTCAGAGACCATCTCCCATTCCATGCAGCAAATATTTTCACGTTTAGGGCATTGCTACACTTAAAGCTACCTCCACAACAATCAAGTCTGATGAGGATATTCAGGCAGTTTAAACAGAAAGCCAAGAAAAACACATCATTGTCACATTCTCTTAATCTCATCCAGAAAACATCCAAATATGCAAGCTCCTCGGGTGCTCAATTACCTGTTGGTGTAGCATCCAATGGGAACTGTAGGGAACCTGTATGGAAAGCCTCATTTGGACAAACAGCTTTTTCTGTTCATGTGGTTTGTGTAGAAATTCTTACCTGCAGAGCTTCAGATAGATCAATACTTCAATCTTTTTAAACTCAAACAAAAGAGACACTTGACTTTTATGAATTTTAAAGGACCATCTAGGGACAGCATTGTGAATTAATGACAGAATTCTGTATTTATTTATGTATATACACATATAGACATGAAAATTGTTATTAAAATATACCTGTAGGGATGTATTTCTTATCTGTGTTCAATCCCTCCAACGTGATATCACCATCATTCTGGACATTTAACATTTGGATGATTCCAATGCCTGAGTATACTTATCAAAACTGTGTAGGAGAGCAGAAAGTGAAAAGACAGAAAAAAAACAACAACTATCCACCCCCACAGTGTCTTTTTGAAGCTTCGTACTCTGTGATGGAGCGTCAGAACCGACATGGAGAAAGGAAGTGTGTGTGTGTGAAAGAGAAAGAGGTTCGGCTGGTAAAAAAGTTTAAAGGAATCAGAGGAGCCACTCTGTGTGTCTGCTCGCTAAGACAGGTGCTGCACAGTGTTTTGGATTTAATTAAGTCTAGTGTGCGACAGAGACAGGCGAAGCAGGAAGAGACAGGCCGTGGAGGAAAGGGAGAGAAGGAGAAGATGAGGGAGCCTTGACCTTCTTTTACATGTTGAAGTTAATGGATAGGAACAAGGACTGTCATCACAGTTTCTCCCCTCTCTGTGTGCCTCATACAAACTCACTCACGCACACACGCGTACAAATGTGCCCACATGCTGCCTCTTGCCCTTGCAAATGTCGCTCTGAAATGTCTCCTCTTTCTTTGTGCCGACTCCTCTGCGTTGTAAAAGTGAAGGTCTTTGTCATTGCTGAATCCCAGCCATCTAAATGTTCTCGGCATTGCAAGATATGACTCACTGTGTGTCTCCTCCCGCGACTTGTAGGTGGTGACCTCTGGAAAAAACAGCAGAGGATACCACTACATCCTCGCCAACCTGGTGAGAGCTCACACCATGAAACAGTCCATCACAACTCAGCGAAAGAAGAGAAAAAGCACTGCAGTGTGATGAAACACAGTGTAAAGAAATGCAACAGTCTCAGTAGTATTGTCAAACGTCTGAATACGTACTGATGATAGACTCACAATTGAGTGTAGTAAGTGCACGTCACTTAAATAGAGCTAATGATAGCAGCTTTTGATGCTACTTTTTTTCTGTGCTGCTAATTATTTCTTGCTCCATCACCAGCCACTCGTGCTCTTTGCTCTCAGGGTTTTTCCAACATGAGTTTGGACAGGGTTTTTTCTGGTGGAGCCAACATCACAGGCTTCCAGATCATCAGCCCAGACAGCCCCATCGTCCAGCAGTTCCTCCAGCGCTGGGAGCGCCTGGATGAAAGAGAATTTCCAGAAGCCAGAAACACTCCGCTGAAGGTCAGTGAGGCATAGCTGCCGCATGCTGCGCTCACATTTTATTTGAAAAGTCTTCAAAGATACTTTCTCTCCGCCCATCCTCCGAGTTTTAAGCTAGTTAGCCGTTAAATCTGAGATGACCTGTCATTCTGAATCCTTTCTTAAAAGCTAGCTTAAATAACTTGTCACCTGCTTGTCCTTGAACGGAGGCAGCCTTCGCACTCACCCAGTTTTTATGTCAATCACCAGGTATCGCTTTGGTTTTCTTGCTTTTTACACCAGCAGCTCTGCTCTCTGTAGCGCTGCGGGGATACTGACCTTGCTGTGGTGGCAAGGTAGTGTTGTGTTACGTCTGATCTGGGTTTCTCATGGGCCTTTGTTTCAGTTCACATCAGCGCTGACGCACGACGCCATCCTCGTGATCGCTGAGGCCTTCCGGTATCTTCGGCGGCAGCGTGTGGATGTGTCTCGCAGGGGGAGCGCGGGTGACTGCCTTGCCAACCCCGCCGTGCCCTGGAGCCAAGGCATCGACATAGAGAGAGCCCTGAAAATGGTGCTTCAATTACTCTTCGTTTCCATCTTTGCTTTATGTCTCAAGTTGCCTATACAGGACTGCAATTGTATTGTTGTATGAAATTGTTCTTTTGTTATTGTTTGCCTTGCTTTAAACGTCCGTCACCTTTTTTGCAAAATGTTATCAATACATATCATTCATTGATCTGACTGGTACATTGAGAGTAAGTAACCAAAAACTTTGAATGCATTTGATTAAAAATGTGTTTTTGTGTGTGTTACTCTGACTTGCTGTGCGTTGGGAGCAAGCCTCATCTGTCTGTTCTTGGTGTCTTTCAGGTCCAGGTACAAGGTATGACGGGAAACATCCAATTCGACACATTTGGCCGGCGTTCTAATTACACGATTAATGTGTATGAGATGAAGTCTGGAGGACCCAGGAGGGTAAGTGAGCATGCAGCCTTGGAAACATCATAATTTAATTAATGTGCAACGAAATACTTTGGGCATGATTTTTTCTTAGTGGTACATGTTTTGAATCCACTAACAAACAGTAGATGTACACCAGTTTCAAGCAGCTCTGTGGTTCCCCCGGTTGCAGCGTTGATTCTGATGTGGGCAGAAGCTGCCAGTAATTCAGTCATGAAAAGCCAGCCCAAATCACGTGAGCCTAAGTCACATGAATATTTGCAGAGATCCAGTTGAGCTCTGCAGATGGAAGATGAACCAATCTGCCAAAGCTTTTGTGGTAATTCAGGAGATGGGTTTGTATGAGTCCTCAGTTAAGAGGCCACGCCTCAGTTTTATATTGTAAATGACTTTTGTAATTTAGTTCATTTTTCAGCATTTTCTCCTTTGGAAGTCCATTGAGACAGCCTATAAACCACCATCACAGTTAAATTCTCCATTCTCCAAACCTAACTTGAGTGAATTGCATTACGGTTAGCAGCTCTTACAGAGCAGACTTTATAGCTTCAATCCCCTCAGCTTCTGTATCATTTCATATTACTTTATGCATAGAGATCTGCTTTGTAAATTCAATATTTTCGTATCAAAAATTCGGGGGGAATTTACTGTTTTGGTCATACAATGTCCAGAAAAGAGCAACGGCCTGTGAACCGCTGCACACGTTAGCTTCCAGCTGCAGTCCGGACATTTTATCCACAAGAATGCGCTTGTACTTTGTTGTGACTTGGCTTGTTAAATGAGACAAAAAACATAACTTCAACCGGGACAGAACTGCATTTGCTTAGGATAGTGATTTAACTTGTGCGGACTCGTCACTGTCCATTAGTTTATATGCTGAAAGATTCTTTAATACCACTAACAAAACATTGTCTATCCCTTCATTTGTTTGTAACTTACAGTTATTAGAACAAGAGCAAACCCCATCAGAGACTCAGAGGCCAAAATGTTATTCAAGATGCATGATTTTTTTGTTTTTTTTACCATAAATTAGACAAAAAAATCTTCTAGTACATTATAGTACAAAGTATCTCACTGCGCAAACATGATCCCAGATTGTGAATGAGTGTAACAATTCATTGCTACACTTAATTGACTCATTTAGTCTATGAAATTTCAAAAAATCATGAAAAATCCCCATCAGGCGTTTTGCTGATAGCGATGTTATCAAATGCTTTTTTTGCCAGCCAAAACCACATGACGTTTCATATACCACAATATATGACAAAGAAAAGTGGCAAATCTTTACATTTAAGGCCAAGTTCACACACAATAGACATTCCTGAGTCCCAACCAGAGACGAGAATGAGTGCCATTTTTTCAGCTAGTAAGGTGTGTGTTCACAAAGCATAACCCAAGCACACTATGATTTGTAAGAAAAAACAAAAAAACATGAAAGGCCATCACATAAAAAGGCAACAACCTTCAGATTTTCTACTCGGCATCATGCAGCATCATCTGTTTACATTTCTCTGGAGCGCGTATCAGCAGACTAATACTACATGTATTTCATGAAAGGTGTCCTGCAATTAGACGATAATTCCAGAAGACGGCTGACTCTAATGAGAGCTTTGTTTCTGGTACATAAGGTTCTATACATCCATCCATTTATTTTCAACCACTTATCTTGTCGAGGGTTGTGGGGTGGCCGGAGACTATCCCAGCATCATCGGGCGAAGGCGGGGTACACCCTGGACAAGTCGCCTGTTCATCACAGGGCTGACATATAGAGACAAACAACCATCCACACATATAGGTAATTTAGAGTATCCCAACCTAACCCCCTGTTTGCATTTTTTTGGACTGTGGGAGGAAGCCGGAGTTCCGGAGAGAACCCACGCAGACACAGATACAGACATGCAAGTCTGCACAGAAAGGTGGAATCCTCCCCAGGACTTTTCTCTTTCAGGTGACAGCAGTAAACACTGCACCACTGTGCCGCCCCAAGGTGCTATACAAATAAAGTGGCATGCTTCCTATGATTGGTGCATATGGGGATCACTCCAGTAATGAATCACTCCACTTGCAACCACTTGAAAGGGGTTAGATTCAACCACACTAAATAAGGCTGGCACGACCTAAGAAGCTGGAGCCAACTAATTACCTTTCCTTCGACTAATCGACTAATCCTAAAAGCTCTAAACTCACACAGAGACACACGCTGGTACATCAACAATGCTGTGGCTCGGCTAGCCCCACGACCATGAACTCTGACAAGGTCCCCACCAAAGCTGGCACCATCAGGAAGTGACCTCATACAGTCCACATAGTTCAGCTGATGAAGTGACACACGTCGACTAATCCAAACTGTGTGTGAGACAATCTTCAGCGACAACAGATGGACTCCTTTGCATCATAGCTGCCAGAAGTGGCAGATGTCGACCTCGCCTTGGCTCAGTACAGCAGCAAGCAGAAATAAGCATAATGCAGTGACTTGAGTCATCCTCAGAAGACACAGGCCAGCAAGTGCTTGTTTCAGATCACACTGTGTGTGCTATCTGTTGTATTAATAGAAAAGACCAACGACCTCCTGCACTGGCTAGATATGGCACATTCAGTCTATTAGGTTTGTCTCGGTTGGCAGGGGCAGCTGTGGCTCAGATGGTAGAGCTGTCATCCAGTGATCGGAAGGTTCCCGGTTCGATCCCAGACCCCGCAGTTAACATGTGGAAGTGTCCTTGAGCAAGACACTGAACCCCACATTGCTCCTGATGCTGCGCCATCAGTGTATGAATGTGTGTGTGAATGGGTGAATGCAAAACCTGTGGTGTAAAGCGCTTTGAGTGGTCAACAATGACTAGAAAAGCGCTATATAAATACAGGACATTTTACATTTATTAATATTATCAGTCTTTGAGTTTTATATGGGTGCTGTGTTCCTCTTATGTAAGAGAGCATTTGCTGAGCCTGGAATAGCTTACGCCTACTCCGCTGAAGTGTGGCCCAGGTGAAGTGAGAAGCACCACTACAAGCTTTCAATAAAATTGTACATCAGGCGAAGCCAGCACAGAATTGTGCTGCACAGATAGAGCGACCAACTTGCACGCACTTGGAGGCTCTACTGTAAAGCTGTCTCTCTGCTTCCTCTCTGTATTAACTGTGAACCTCTGTGTCCCTTTCAGATCGGCTACTGGAATGAGTTCGAAAAATTTGTATACATTATGGATCAGCATGTCACCAACGAGTCCTCTTCTGTGGAAAACCGAACAATTGTGGTCACTACTATTATGGTACACTCTCAAGATGGGTTTTAAGTGTTATACCTTAAGATTTCTGCCACTCAAGGTCAAGGTGTCCATTGTTGCAATCTGTCCTGGGAGGGTAGAATTATTTCATTTTGAGTTGCTTTCCATCCACTCACTACATGTTGAAACAGTCGATGCACAAAGAGTGTTTCAACTGTATCCGTGTGGGTGTCAAAGCATTTTGGTTTTTTTCTATTACGGTGGGCTGTTGTAGTAGTGACGTCACAATAACGGCTTTGGTAAAGATAACTACATAGATTAACACCGTTGTATTCCCATTGAGTGCATACGTAAGTAAAAATGTTTCCCACTCATTAAGTAAAGTGTCAGCAATAGCAGAGTAAATCAGCCGTGTCTCACCAGGGACATGAAACAATCCACACACAAGGAGGACATAAACTTTTAAATGCTACAACCTTTGGCTGTTTATCTCTTTGTTCAAATCTGCTTCAATGTACCTGTCTATCTCCAGAACCAGTGTCCCCAGTCCGTGTGTCAGGCTCAGAGGAGTCAGACTTAGTTGCAGACAGTAAGTGCCAGGTCAGTCATCATCAGCCATTTTTAAATGTACGATAAGGTGCGCCTTATCTTACATTTAAAACCATGGCTCTCCGTTCCTTCTGACTTTGCCTATTATGTGGTCATCTTAGGCAAATTCAGAATGTAATACTCACGCATTTCCATTACAGTGTCAAGAAACCCATGAGCGGGCAGGAAATACTACAGAGTGAGGAAGGAGGAGCTGAAGAGTAGTATCGCTGCATTATTTTCTCACTGCCAACTGTTTTTTGAGATACATCACAGCCATTGAAGTCATGTTGCTTTTTTCTTACATTTCATAACTTTTATATATCATGCTAATATCATTTTGAATGAAAGGCCATCCTGTTTTTTTTAGGGATGAGAGTCTTTCATTGTGTCTATAACATTGTACGTGGCTGCAGGTTGAAGGTGAAGAAGGGCTGGTTCAGACAAAACAGGAGTTGGATACTGTGACTTCTGATAACCTCTGAAAAGCATGCTTTAGAACAAAGTTAATTGGTGTTTTTTGATATCTAAAAGATTGGCAGACATGTTTTTGAAATCCTTGGCTCAGAGGTGATGTGGAGTATAAAGAAAACAACATGCAGGTTGTTTTACTGTCACGATAAGAAGATGTGATCAGGATGGCATTATAGTATTAGATCATACAACCATTCTTCTGATGTGACTCTCACATCTTCGTGCTCCAACATTTGCGTACTAATTGAATCGAACACCACCTGTTTGACGTCTTTCATCACTCTGCTGTCGCTGACGTTTACTTTATGAACTGGAAAAGTGCTCCATTCAGCTTCGCATCCCCCTCGTGCCACGCTGACGCAGAGCACATGCAACCCCTGCCTATTGTCCATCTCCACAGTTTTAGATTGTGGGTGAGATTAGCATGAGGGAGTCCCACCACCCTGCTTTTTGCGTCCTCTTTATATGTGTTAGACGCTTAACACCCCCTGCTGGCCCAGTGGGCCTCTTTACTCCTGCAGCGGCCCGCTTTTTTAGTCTGTCAATACCCCCAGTCAGATACTTGTGACTGATGCTGTGTAGATCCTTGTAGCCTCTGTTTTGTCCGTCTGTCTCTGTGTTTGTTTGTTTGTTTGTTTGTTTGTAAACCCAGCATGAATGTATGCCTCAGTACCAGTCAAGATCTTGTGTAACCCATGAGGTCTGGCCACTGTCGATGTTTTCTGCCTTGTTCAATGAACTCAAAATTATGTCTAATTAACAGGAAGCTCCATATGTGATGTACAAGAAAAACTATATGCAGATGGACGGGAATGACAGATATGAAGGCTACTGTGTCGATTTAGCTTCTGAAATTGCAAAACATGTGGGGATAAGATATAAGCTGTCGATAGTTCCGGATGGGAAGTATGGAGCCAGAGATCCAGAGACCAAGACGTGGAACGGGATGGTGGGTGAACTGGTCTATGGGGTAAGTGTCAATCAGAATTTTTAGCTGAGAAGGGGAGAAAGGGGTTGACTGAGGCTTTTTTTTTTTAAATATTATTTCCTGCTACATAATCCTGCATTTACTCTGATTATTGTCAATGTCTCTAAGTATCCTCTACAACTTATTCAATTCAAACCAAGCACATGCATGCACATGCACATTTGCAGCAATAATTACCATGTGAAGTCAAATCTTATCAGTTTCACTGAATTACACCATGCGACGGTGAACAGAGGAGAAAAACAACATCCACTTGACAATATTGTTCAATGTTGGACAAAATATTGACAAACCGATATTTTTGATAAATAGATATCAATAATGTAGATAATGTAAACATTGGAACCAGTAGAACAAGCATAAGTTAAAGAAATTACTTTATTTTACTGTAATGCAACATTTTAAACGAGTAAAAGATGGCACGTATCACCATATAATGATATGTATTTTCATATCAAGGTAACTACATATTGTCTATTTCACCCAGCCCTAGTTAAAAATCTTCTGACCAAAATGAGCCCTCATCAAGCGTAAAATGGCATGGGCTGGTTTTATTATGCATCTCCTGGCTCGCTCACACTCCAGTGGGCTTTAACATGATCATTTGCATCTTTTATGAGACCGCAGCTGCTGAATGAAAATCTCTCACACAGCAGACTGAGGTGTATGAGAATCTGCATGCAAGTGGTGTTTTCGGTGCAGCTCTGAATTTAACACCTGTAGTTTCTGCTGCTCTCCTGCAGCTCTTGCTGCATTAACAGCCTAATACAGAAAGGGATGACCCCACCACCACCACCACCCTGTAATTGAAATTGCCCTGAAAAGACTATTCCTGCAATAATACTGACCTCGTATTGTCAGTAAGACTTCCTCCTAACTTTATCTAAGGCGTGGGTCCTCTGCGTGAAATATTTCTCTATCTTTAAGTTCAGTTACAATGCAGCTCTCCACTCGCAGCGTCTAAGCGGGGTACTCTTTGATGAGCCTTTCAGGCACTGCAGAGGATCTGATGGAGGTGAATTTAACAGGGCTGATTCCCATTTCATGGACTGCTTACATAAGCTCCTCCACCTCTGTCTTCAAACCCTCTTGCTTGATTCATGGAGGAGATTTGGACTAAGACAAAGACGTAAGCCAACGCGAACGCTGAGTGATTCATTTTCAAATGGCAGTGTCCCTCTCGCGTGCTTTATTACAGGGCTGCTATTCAGTGTATTCTGAGCTGCTGTGTTTCACTGTGTCCAATCTGATTAGCCCTTGAATTCACTTTAAAGCTGACTGCCTGGCCGCATATACACGCTTAGACACCAGTCTGACTGATGTGTGGTCATGGTTTGACTTTGGGTTTATTGTTGTTTGCTTCAATAAATGAACATGGAACACGTTTGATCGGTTATGTGCGGTGTGATCCGTAAGACTAACCTGCCATGTGCCTGTTTCCATTTTTACAGAGAGCTGACATAGCCGTGGCACCTCTAACGATAACATTGGTGCGGGAAGAAGTGATAGACTTCTCAAAACCCTTTATGAGCTTGGGCATCTCCATTATGATTAAGAAGCCGCAGAAGTCCAAGCCGGGGGTGTTTTCCTTTTTGGACCCACTGGCCTATGAGATTTGGATGTGTATAGTGTTTGCCTACATTGGCGTGAGTGTGGTGCTCTTCCTGGTGAGCCGCTTCAGCCCTTATGAGTGGCATCTGGACGAGAACGATGAGGTCAAAGACCCTCAGAGCCCCCCAGACCCTCCAAACGACTTTGGGATTTTTAATAGCCTGTGGTTCTCCCTGGGTGCCTTCATGCAGCAAGGATGCGATATCTCACCAAGGTTGGTTGTTGTGCTCACTCTCCGCCACCTCTCAGTTGTCCTCATCATCTCTCTGCATTTTATAGTCCCGTACAGTTCATACATCTCTGTCCTGCCATGGTGCATATAGGTCATTTTGAGCTCTGCTTGTGCTGCTGTCCACCCAACCATATGCTCCACTTCACTGCACTTTCTGCCCATTTCTTCCTCTGAAGCCTCACCCCACTATTCATCCATTTACTTTGAAGCTGCATGCTGGCAGTGATGCTTTGCATACGCAGAATAACTTATATCCACCATGCTGAGGGCTGTAAAATGCACAGGGGTCATTACATCTCATTCAAAGTAGCTGCTTGACTTCCTCACGACTCTTGGAGGGCTACCGTGTTTTTGCTGCATGTTCCATTTTACGCTCATCATCTTGGTGCATATAATTTATTTTGTGCGGAAAGAAAGTATCATCAGCACCATAGCTGTACTACGCTTTTTTTTTCACAGTACAATGGCCATCCGGCTTTCCCCTCTCTTCATCCACCCATCCATCTCTTTATTCATCACCGTTGTGGTGTCTCTGACCGCTTCTTCAAGGATTCTTGCCTATGCTGTTTTTTTGGACCACAGAAGATTGTGGAGAAATTGTAATTATTAGACAGAGAAAAGAGTGATTAATGATGTACCATTGGGAAGGGATCTTTGATTATTAGTATCCACAAAGGGCAAAAATCTGATCCATGCAAGTAAAACAGTTTATCTAATAACGCACTCATTTTATAACAACCTTACAAATACATGATGATGAATTTCCTAATTTTATTTCCATTTAACATTAGGTTTGAGTCTTTCATTTGATCAAAGTCTATATTTAATTAATAAAAGTGCATCAAAACAGCTTTTCACTCTCTGTTCTGTGTATTGTCACTGCATAGGGGAGGCCAGCATGATAAATTGAGACAGATGATAGCAGCCATGACATTAAATATTTGATGGTACAGGATAAATACAAGCCAGGGTAAAAATGTCTATAGTATAACTTTATTTCTTGCAGCTGCATGAAGGATGCAACAGAGCTGTGAGGCTACAATAAATCTAAAAAAAAAAGTAATGAAGAAGCAAATAGGTTATTTCATTTTGCTTCAAATTTCATGCAGTTTATGAATGAAAACTGGTGATTCTATCTTTGAAATAATACAGCTCTGAAATTAACAAGTAGTTTCACGGTCACCTTAAAAAGGGATGTATAATAATAATGGTAACACTATAATGCAGCCTTGTCAACATTATGAATCATTTACAGATGAAAGCTTGAAACTCTCCTCAGTCTGTCTGAAACTTCCTTGATGGTGTCACAGTCTTTAGATCTCTCAGCATCAATACGTAAATAAGCTATGGAAACAGTACATGAGGAGAATTCCAGAGCTGAATTTCTGCAGGACAAATGTATTCTGCAGTGCAAATGGACCCTTGCTATAAATGAGAAATATCTGAGAGATTTAAATATATAAACCCAGAGTTGCACTGCTTGGTCGATTTAATGTTGGACCTGTCATGCTGATGTGAAAACTGTAAAGAATTGGTTAAGGACTAGCGAGCAGGATGGGAGTATCTGTGTGACGGAGCAATTGGCCTCATCACACCCTGACTTTTTACTTCAAACTTCTTCTTTCCTGTCTGGTCTAAATTTGTGGTGGAAAGTGTAACATTTCTTCGAGATGAAAATCAGAAGTCCTGCACCAAATAATTAATAAACTTACTGCCTGACGCAAGAAAATACTCACAGTTGATTGATTATGTCAAGTTGAAGACCAAGTTGTGCTCTGTTTCACCAAGGACAAAAATAAATATTCTATATACTCATTACGGTAGCACTCACACCCAACTCTGAGCCAGTGTTTTCCAGGTAATGTTGGATAGATTCATCACAGCTTTGGCATGATTCTGCAGACTGCTGGCTCCAGGCTGCTGTTGGACTGGGGTGTTTATGTCTACCTGGGATGGTTGCTCACCTGAATTAGTTCCAAGACCCAATGTGGATGCAGCTATATTGAGTTAATGAAGCTTGGTACAACATTCAAATAATAATGGCATTTACTTGGAGTTCATGGTACTTGATTTAATTAATTTATGTAAACACCTGTTGGAGTACCATACCAATGCAGATAATATAAATACAACCTGACTGAACAGTTTCTCCAAATAAGTATAAAATTCATCCAGATGAACCTGAGTCAAGCCTCTGAGCTCAAGCATACAGCAGTAAATGATCCCATGTCCTTGTAAACACGCTGCTCTCATGTCTGCTCCGTTTGCTCCACTCAGGTCTCTGTCAGGGCGCATCGTCGGAGGAGTGTGGTGGTTCTTCACCCTCATCATCATCTCCTCCTACACAGCTAACCTGGCTGCCTTCCTCACTGTGGAGAGGATGGTGTCTCCGATCGAGAGCGCCGAGGACCTGGCCAAACAGACGGAGATCGCCTATGGGACGTTAGACTCAGGCTCCACTAAGGAGTTCTTCAGGGTGAGTGTCACCACTCTGGCTCCAATGGGAATTAATGTCGGCCAAGAGTGCAAAGCTGAAGAAGCCTCTGGAGCTTTGTTCAATTATTACCTACCAGGTAACACATCAAATGACTAATCAATAGAGGAATGTGTAGAACTTTTGCCTCATCCAGCACTTACCAATACAGCTACACATGATGAACTCAGTGCGTTGTAAAACAGTGGCGCACAGTGTTTCATAAAAGAGAAGCTTTAGTTAGCATTAGTTCAGGACTAAACTGATTAAAGGAAATTGCATGCATTTGTTTTGTTAGGTGAGGACTGTGCTTTGGAATGGATGGCCAAGATGAGCTCATATTATTCAAGTGTCAGAGCAGAGCAAGAGGGCCGAGGAGGGACCGCTTGCTTTCAGCCTGGTTGTAAAATCCATCCTTAGCACAAATATTAACTTTCTCCTACTTGATGCTTTCTGGATACAGGAATTTTTCTGCAACTGAGACAGTCCGTGCTACTTCATTTAGCCATCATTAGAGTCATAAACCAGACTTTGTCATCCTCAGTGCGCCTCCACTAAAATGCACATTAATATCTATCTCGAAAGTGCTGCCAAAGCAAGGGCACAAACATGCTCATCAAGGATGCATAGTGCATAAAAGAAAACGGGTAAGGACACAGTCTTTAAAAACACTAATAATAACATGTCAGTTAATGTCACTGATTGTGAAACCTGCAGGTCTGTTAATTTGTCAATCAATTTCAGATGACACGATGATACAATTCTGCCTCTGAAAACAATTCTCACATAAATTGTCAGGTTTTCAGGGGAAAAAAGAAGCTTTCAAGAAGAATTACAAGTTGTCATTATAATTCCAATATGTGGGCTTCTGTCACAAAACTAGTATCTCAAAGACAGTGTCCTATTTCTCGGAAATGGAAATGTCATTCACAGCCAATGTCCGTCTCTGAGCTGTGTCTATTTTTAGTGCCAGCTGGTCTCTGGGTGTGATTGCTCTGAGTGCGTCTGAGACGTTTGATAAATACAAATCCGGTACTCCACCAGATTTGGGAGGGGACAGGAAAGCACAGTGTGTTGGTTTCAGACTCGGTCCCCGAGGGGTTATAAAAGCACATTGTACAATCTCTTCTGAGACTCACAGACAGCTTGTGTAAATATGTTGGAACACAGTGTGGGTATAACAGTGTGTTCCTGTCTGTAAGGCTTGGTTATATCTGCTCCATTTTACAATCACGCCAGGCAGAATTAGTCCAAATATGATCAAATAAAAGCCTGCACAGCCATCTAGTTATATCTGTACCTCTGAGATGAAATACTCGTATCCTTGTAGGTGCGTGGAGAGGAATGACTTTGAAACGGTGTGGCCGAGTGGAGGCATGTGCGATGATTTTGGGACCCAGCTCAGGAAAGCAGCAGTCACCATGATCAGTATGGAGGAGACCATGTGTAACTCGCCCTCCCCGACACTGCCGGGTTTTAAAACTCGCGAAAAATGTGGCAGTGCAGACAAGATTTTGTTGTGCACTGAGAAAAACTGCATCATGTTAGAAACAGAATTCAACAAACAGTTAATGTTTGTTGCTAATTAACAGCTAACTGTTAATTTTAACATCAATTAAAAAATGTAGATTTAGTTCAAGTGGAAAATAGGCAACTTTCCTTTGCGTAGCTTCTCCAGGAGGTATATTAATATACCATTTAGAAACAAAGACAGCAATACTGCAAGGATTACTGTCTAAATTCAAATCAGAATTCATAGTAAACACATTTCCATACAGTCTGTTTGCTCTTATTTTACATCAGCCGGGTTATTTTTATTTTGCAAGGTGGAGTTTCCACAGTTAATCCATTTATTCCCCTCTTACCTGGTGAAAGCAAATATCCCTCATCCTATTTTGGGTCCACAAAAGCTGATATGCTTCATTTTCCTCTAAATCGAGCCATACTTTTTCCATAATAAGTCATATCTGAGTATTTGGAAAGCAAAGGTTTACAGGGGATTTACTTTATAATAAGTAAAAGGTCCTTTTCCTTGATTGAAATTAAAATTACATTGAGGATAAGCATTTAATCTAGGGTGTAGTTCTCTTGAAACTAACAAAATAAATGTATTTAATAAAGGATATCCTGAGTCCAACAGCGGACAAAGGTTGTCCGCTTTTATTTTGAAATTGTTCAAACCCAACTTGCAGGAGGAAATCTGATGCAGGAAGAGAGAACAGATGTTGATATCAGACAGGACACTAAACTTTGTTTAGTCAGATTTGTTTAAAATACCCATATGTTTGCCTTCAAGATCAAAAGAGTTTATTTCTGTGCTGAGAGTGGCAGTATGAGGGTGGAAATATGAAACAAAAATGAATTAAATTAATATAATTTACATGAGATAAAAAGAGTTTGGTAATGCTATCACCCTAAATTTATTTCACTTTATTTTATTTCAACATTGAGGTACAAGTACAAGTTTGTTGCTTCCCTGATCATAGTTAATGAAGGTAAAAAAAAATGTGAAAGTTGAAAGTGAAAAGGTTTTCTAACCAGGCGAATAACTCAACATTATCAAAGGGAAGTAGAAAAATGTAAAATTCAGCATATTG
>KV751332.1:3418587-3433557 GCA_001698575.1 Mola mola | reverse complement strand
TGTGCTAATCCGTGATGTATTTGGCAGGCTGTGATTTGTCAAAGGTGCTCCTCTGGAGCTAATTGGCAGGCGCGTTGCTTCATCCTGGCAAATATTCTGCGTTTCTTCCTCCAAACTGGAAATATCAGTGCAGAGGAGCCCGCCTGTAACAGTTACTGAGATGTGATGATTCAAAGCCGGTGATTAAAAAGAGCTGTGAATACCTTTTACACTGATCTTCATCACCTTGATGCACATAATAATTGATGATAACTAACATGGTCACTTTTTAAAGTTATTCTTTCATGCTGTTCAAACTGTATTTTTTAAGCATTCCACTGTCATGTCTTTGTAGTAGTGAACTTATTACACGTAACACAATCAGTCATTGATGTTTTATCATTTACAAACGTTTAAGAATTTAGTTTGAAAATGAGTCGTGTCGTAGGAGCTATAAAACCATCACATTTTTGTACATGTTTCAAAGATACCGTGTGTAAATTAAAGCACATCTTCCTCTTGTATTTAAGCTAAGCTAAGATAATCATCTCCTGGCTTTTCGCAGTTCACCAGACAGACATGAGAGTGGTATCGATCTTCTCTATAAACTTTGTGCAAGAAGTCAAATAAGATAATTCCTTTAAGACTTAACTCCACTTAAAGTGTAATCCTTATGTTAAAGACAATTTGAAATATTTTGTGATTATTGCAAACAAGCCCCCTGAGGCAGAAAAAGGAGAGCTGCATGTGCCGTATAACCACGTTCAAGTATGTCAGGGATTATTATTTCTAACCCTAACTCTTTGTTTCCATTGATCGTGAATGCATGGTGAATGAATTTTACTGACATAACATGCACGGAACCCTGCAGATGAAAATAAAAAGGCTTTGTTTGGCCTGCCGTCACTGTTTTCGCCACGACAACATGGCATGTACACACACAGAACCGTGAATCACTCTCACTGAGTATTGAGTTTTGGGCAGTTTATTTCAAGAATGGAATGAGTGGAAGGACAAACAAATTCCTTGGTGGCCAGAGGATATCGCATGACAGATTGTAGTCTGGTTAATTGCAATGAGTTGAAACTGATTTATAAACAGCTTTTCTTTGTTAATGTTGATGGCTGATGAATTATGATTCTGACAGAATGAATACTTCTCCAGATTTCAACAGCCTGACAAGCACGTACCTTCGTCTAACCCAGAAAATAACGTTTGTTTTCTGTCATTAGCTATTATTGTCATGTTAAAGAGTGTTTACGAGAACGCTCAGCTGAACTGAAATTGTGCATATGTCAAGAATGAATCACTTGTGAGCCCGGGCCTGCAATCCGTTACATCTCTGGTGAATTATTTACGCAGCACTGCCGTGCATGCCACTGAGCTGACATGGTTTGTCGCTTTACTCTGATGTGTTCCTTTGCTTTCACCTGCCAAATGGGATTTGGGACTGACCAACACAACTACTGCACAAAAAATCTGGCCTAAACCAGTCATGTAGACTTCAGTTATTGTTGGCAGTCATGTAGACTTCAGTCAGTCCTTAAACAAGTAAATACAGGCAACAGTGTTCTGTTAGCATAACAAACAAAGCAGTACACAGTAAATGTCAGCTATAATGTGTGATGTTAGTGAAAAATGTATAGGACCATCAATAAAGGATCCCATTAAAATAAAAAAAAAAACAAATGCTAAAAGACACATAGATCTGATTTTTCTTTTCCATCAGATTTCAGCGATTATGAAACTGTGTGTCAGAACCTTCAATGCACGTAGAGAAGTCTGCACCCAAAGTTCCCTTTGAGGCGCGTCGTCCCTCACAAAGCTCAGTAGAAGGTCACGTTGGCCTAGTTCAATGCAGCATCTCTATTTCTATTGTAGACAGCTGTGTACTCGCGCTCCCCGGTGAGCAGTGATCAGCCTCTGCTTGCTGGCCATTTTTAGCAGCATACTGAGTGTCAGAGCAGGGCTGCGCGTCTGTGAGTGCTCCCGCTGGCAACTGACTGAGCCACAGAGGTGAAGCCATCAGTCTCATAGTAAGCAGGTCAAACGTGTTAAAGACTGAGCCAATGTAGATAAAGGTCTGCAGTATAACACAAAGTATGGACTGTTAGTATGGCTTAGCATCATATGAATGGATGAATATCATTTTAGCATGGATGACTGTGCAGAAAGAGCCTGATCACTCTGGATTTTAAATTTTTGAATGCAGTTACTGAGATGGTTTAGAAAAGACTTCAATTTAAAATAATTTACACATAAACATAGTTTTTGAAATTTTTGTTTATGATCCTTTATGCCTCCTGCTCAGTCATGTACACGTACAAAAAAAAAAAACAGTGGAACAAAGAAAGCTGCAGCTTCAAGTTTTGTAAGTCAAAATACTTTATGAATGTTTATGCGTACCCAAGACTGAAGAACAGTTGAAAAAAAATAAGACTGTGGCTTCCTCAGAGTAATTTGGTAAACTGGTAAATAGCAAACACAGTTTTAAAAATTGGTGGCTCCACTACAAAACACCCACTCCAGAAAAGCAGCCAGGAGCAGAGGGTATTTTAACATTAATAATTCACATATGAGCTGGCCTTTACAGCAATATGATAATTGACAAAGGACTTAAGGACTTAAGTCTCAAGGACTTAAAGGTCACTAGTCAACATTTCTGACAACGGCACCTATGAACACCCAGTCTCACCTGATAAATCCTGGGCTTAGATCATCAGCTGACCAGGTGAATCAGCAGTTGATTAACACACATTTTCTTTGACAGAAGTTATGGAGGTGGTCCGTACACCGTGGCTTCCCATTGCTCACATTACTTAGGACAGATGAAATGCATATTTCACTATATATAGTAGTGTGTATGA
The DNA here is from genome assembly GCA_001698575.1 of Mola mola. Taxonomy (NCBI): domain Eukaryota; kingdom Metazoa; phylum Chordata; class Actinopteri; order Tetraodontiformes; family Molidae; genus Mola; species Mola mola. The sequence goes on along the minus strand of KV751332.1, from coordinate 3,430,711 downwards.
TTGTGTGAGTGTCGGTAAATTTTACAAATAAGATTTACAGTGCCGCCTGATGCAGAACACCCTTTTCTCATTCTGTTCACTATAATACACTGTAACACATATATTACAAATGCAAAAATATAGATTATGCCATATTTTATGCTAAATAACATAACATATAACATAATATCTTAAACAATGAGTCAAAATCTGTTAAGAATTATCCTACTCAACTGTCAGCAAGTTGACAGTGACGTGACCTGTAAAAGGTTTTCTGCCCATATTAAACAGAAGCTCATTCCACGGTAGATTAGCTGTTGAAGGCATTATTGACTTCACATGGGTGCACGATAAAAATCAAACCGTGATGGCCGTGATTCCAGCTGTGACCTGCTGGTAGGGGCACAAACCGAGGAGGAGGAGGTCACTTCTCTCTGTTAATATTGATGCCAAACATGTGCCGCTTTTTGCTTCTGCTGAGCTGCCAGATTGTAAGACTTCAGGCTTCTGGCAAAAAGCCCACTACCTCTGCTGCACAGAAAGAGAAAATCCACTCGGAATTACAGCAGACAGACAACTGTCCGCTGCGCTCTATTTGTTGAACTGTCTCTTGCCACGGCCCCATTTGATGCTGATGTGACAGCCATGAGCTGCAGCTCCTGGTTCAGAGTTACTTCAAAGATCCTTTTGTCGTTTTGGAGGAAAATATTCACTGACTTCCTATCTGTGGGGTGAATGAGAGGATTGTGATTTTCTAAAACAGCCGCATGTATTTCATTATATATTATCTTGGTACATTTAATAGTATATTAATTTACTATTGTGGCATTTATTTCTTTATTTACTTTTGTTGGATTCCATATTGGTCAAATTACACTTTACATAGTGAATTTTTTTTTTTTTTTTTTAATTTGAGTTTAGTGAAAAGTTGTTGATACTGTTGGATCCTATATTCGACTACATGAAAGGTTGTTTTCTTTTTTCAAAAGAGGGATAGTCTTTGCGAGAATTTTTGGAGGAGAATGGGATGGCTTTTCCAGTTTTTCTTATCCCTTATTTATTTTTCATTCTTCCTTTTTGGAAAAACAAAGAAACAAACTAAAAAGAAAAATAATAGGACCAATGAATTAGTTTAAAAAACTGAAATAACTAAAAAAATATACGATTTTAGATTGTTTTCTAGAAGCTACATATTAGGTTAGGTGTGCTATGAATATTCTAATCATTTTGAGGCATCAGTTGGACAGTATTACAAATTATTTGTAAGTTGAGGGGGGAGTTCAAGGAACTAAAACTTCATATAGTTTCTAAGCTATGTTAATTTCTTCTTGGCTCTGACCAACAGCGACACATCCTGAATGTTTTCCCAGTTGATGATGTTGTGTGTAACTTAACTGTTTCTGTCTTCTCTCTGTGTCCCTGAATGCAGCGCTCCAAAATAGCTGTTTATGAGAAAATGTGGTCATACATGAAATCGGCTGAGCCCTCAGTGTTTGCCAAGACAACACCAGACGGGGTCTCCCGGGTACGAAAGTCGAAGGGAAAGTTTGCCTTCCTTCTCGAATCCACTATGAACGAGTACATAGAGCAGCGGAAGCCATGTGACACCATGAAAGTGGGCGGTAACCTCGACTCGAAGGGCTATGGTGTGGCCACACCTAAAGGCTCTGCATTAAGGTGGGTGGGATAATATAACAATACCCTCTATGTTGTTATAGTATTCCACCTACCCTGATGTCTCCTTTTGCCATTCTCTTCTTTACTCCTTAATTCTTCCTTTTTTCCCCAAGTGCATCAATAAGTGAAGAGTATTATGAGTTAAAATCAACACGTTCAGCCATTTTCTGTTCAGTCCTCTGTATCTGGTTTGTGTCTCTTTCACTTTGTCTCTCTCTCTTAAGGTTTTGGTATATTACTCTCAGTAAATCCATTTGAATGTCGATGTGCACTGTCACCTTCCCCGCCCTTGTTTGTTTCACTCAAACCTCTCCTCCCTCTTGGTTTCTGTGGTGCCCTTTTGCATTGCTTCTAATTCGACACTGAAACATGTTTTTTTGCTAGATGATAATGCTGGTCTGTCAGTTGTGATGAATGTTAATCTGCATGCTGGATGTTCTTATTTCTAATTCAACAATGACAAGATGTCCCCATCCCGCACACTTCAGTTACAAGCAATGTAACCCCCCCATGCCACCTCTCTAATATTTAACATTTTCTTTGCTGTAAAAATGCTTCTTACCCTTCCACACCAGTGAAATTTTCTACCAATTTGTCCCTTCCGTGCTACCCTGATGAACCATTGATATCTATCTCTATTTTCTACTAATATTCTATATTAGATTTCTCACGGACCTGTTCATTTTCTTACAAGTTATGTTTTATCGTTTCAAGAAATGCTGTTAACCTGGCAGTTTTAAAACTGAATGAGCAAGGCCTCTTGGACAAATTGAAAAACAAATGGTGGTACGACAAGGGAGAGTGCGGCAGCGGGGGAGGTGACTCTAAGGTCAGCCTCAATGTCACCAAAGTCGGGTATCCAAGAACAGAGTAATCGGCAAGACTGTCGTCACTGACTGTAGTCTTTAGGCCCAAATATCTGTTAATGAGGTACAATTACATGTTTTCCATTAATATTGTGTAGATGTGATCAACTGGGAACCCTTTACTTGGCTAATTGAGGAGATAATAGTCCATAAGTGTAAGTGGCATAAAAAAGATTAGAAATCTCAATACTAAATGTTTGATAAAGTACTTGTGATAGAGTAGATTTTTTTGGCCTGTATTTTTGAAAGACGGACACCATCTTTCGCTCTGTTTTTTATATTTACAGGCCAACAAGAAAGCTTTTTATATTCTTAAGTGGAATTCAGTCTAATGCCAGAATGATTAAAGGGAAGATTTCTGATTTATTGAGTAATGCCTCCAAGTCAAACAATGTGTGCACTCTCCAATCTGCCGCCTGGGCGTTAGGGCAGGCAAGGGGAACAGCGTTGTCTTGAGGGGACTAAGCATTGCAGGCAAACGTGAGAATTCTAATGACAGAGAGAGAACTAACGGTCCAGAGTTTCTTTTCAAACATCCTCTCTCTGAAATCCAGCGAAAGACTGACAGAAACCTTTGGCTGGTCTTGATCCATTCCAAGGCCAGTCAAAGACTATCCATGGTAAACCCACAAGTTGTAGAGTGTAAGATTCAACCAGGGGCCCCATTTGTACAAGAGGAATTGATCTGAATCTCACATTTGTATTAAGATAATTTTTCATAGTGCACATGAAGCTGATGTAAGTTAACAGGGATTTAGTGAAGACGCATTCCTTAAAGGACCTTAAAAGGACCTTAAAGTGAGACTATGCAACTTGCTAAACAGCAGCTACTCATGGCTAGACATGCCATATTGCATTTCTGGTGTTTGGCAATGAAACCAGTGACATTTTCTTTGACATGCTAAAACAGAGTGTAACATTAGTGCATAGAGTCACCGAACTGCCTCAAGTCAGTTAAAATAACTCTAATAATGAATTAGCTAACATTAGCCACCATTAGCGAGTGGTCATAGGGAACCAAGTTAGGTTCTAGCGGCACACTGAGTACTGGTGCATTATTTATATTTAGTTTTATGAATTAAACATTTTATCTGTAAGAGGACGATTGTGTTAATTTTTCTTCCACAAGTGGCATAGTCTCACTTCATATGTTGTGTTAAAACAAAGAACAGGAGTTTTAGCATAAATCTATCCTGCTGTTTCATAATGTGTGCACATGAATTATCTATCCATACTCAATGTCAGCGCTGTGCATGGTGAACAGCTGGGACCGATTTGCAGGAGAAAACTGCTACACGAGGACCTTCAGTCAAATCTGCTGATCGACCTTTCTTTAAATGAGGCCCCTGACTTGTTGTTCCGGCAGGGCAAAGTGTTTCTGCCTCTGCTCTTTAGCTTGCATCATGACCACGGCACACCTTGCAAATTGTGAGGGAAGAGACGTGGCAAACTTTGCTGTTATTAACTGGAGTCATCTATTCCCTAGTGAGCGGGACATTGAGACTACCAGAAGGATGACACAAAGAAGCCTCCTTCTCTCGCTGGCAATATACCTCGATTTGTCAGCCTGAAAGACAGTAGATGATCAGCACAGCACTCTCTCTCCACACTCTGACTGACACTTTTCTTTGTCCCTGTTTCACTTTCAGAGAAGCACGTGTGGGTAATTTAACAATGGAATGGAAATATATTGTATGTAACTACCACTGAGATACTATATGTGGGTTAAATTGTTATGACTGGGCCTCTCAAATCAAATTCCGAAACAGTAGATGTTGTCATGTTGTTGTGGAATGGCGCACTGAGTAAAACCAAACAGAACTCCTGACAGAACATTAAACCACAAATCTACAGCTGTTAATATTTCCATTCATTAATGCTGAGTGATTTAAAAATGTACCCTCTTGTCAGTAAAACATAGTTTAAATGGTATGATGTTTATTTAATTTGACATCATACAGGATGTGATTTATATGTTTACTCTGGCCAGGAGAGTGCATGGAGTTTTAAATGTGAGTTAAATTGTGTGCTCATGAATGTTTGTTCGACACTGTTTTCTTGTTTTGCAGACAGACTGAAGGGTAAAGTTCTGGCGCGTCTTAAATCAGAGGGAGTGAAGGTTGAGCTGACCCTCATGCCTCGACCGAGGGCAGACAAAGGGGGCAGACACGATCAAAAAACTCTCAAATATGTATCTCAAATACATACAACAAACATCAAACATCTCTTTTTAAAGTTTATAGCACTTTTAAGATTCAAGGAAACGCTGCAACATCAGGCAACTTTAACATTATTGATTCCCTAATATTTCAGACAGATCAAAAAATCTGAGTATTCTCTTCATTCATCATTTTAACACACACAGACACACAAAAAAACAAGTGTTTAATGAGGGTTGTCGTTAAAAGATAATGTTATAACATTTCACTCATGCCCTCTGAGTTGTTTCAGTCCTCAAGACAATCACAACTCTTTAGATTATTATTAAATTATTAAATACACCTTTCTGATTCCTGGAGAACTTTACACCATATGGCGGCAGATGGTTGTAAAATCTGATTGGTCAGCTGAATACATAATTAATGACCCTTTGCAGATAGAAAGCAGAAAAGACAAATAATGGAGGGGTGTCAGGGTTCTTTCTTATTAGCGCCTGACTGAGTTACTGAGGCTCATCTGATCTGCTGCCTGCTACTGCGATATCTCCAGCATGAACTCCCTATTGACCTTAGTACTTATACTTAATATGCAGTGTAACACATATATAGCATTTATTATATATACATATATTCTTCCAAGTTAATATTTGTTAACTTGCAGACATGCAACGAAATGAAAATAAGGGTGAAAGGAGTTGGGGCATAATGATATCAAAATTGTAATAAGAAGAATTCTGAAGTATCTAAAACATCTAAAACAACTTTATAAATGTTTGTTTTGGCCCAGCATACAGGTAGGCTGTGCAGGTTTTCCTCAAATATAACTCTAAAAAATAGAAAGAAACATCCTAACATTAAAGTAAAATTCATGTATTTGTATTTGTTTTTAATCTTGTATTTTCAAATAGGAAAGGAAACGGAAAAGCACTTGGTACCTCTAAATGTTGCACTGGGTCAGTTCAAAGTCCATGGCCACCACCTGGTGGTGTGCCTCAGGCCTGGATCTTTATCCAGTGACCAGCTGATTTTTTGCAATCTACCCTTTTTTCCCCACTGAGAGCAGGAAAAAAATGTAGACATTTGATTTATAATAACAAAAAAAATCTGCTCTGTAACTCTAAGTCTGTTATTCTTTTGGTGATTTGTAATAAATGTGGTAACATTAACAATGTAACAATTATGATGAAAAATGAACAACTTATAGCTATTGGTCTCAATTGGATAAAAACTTTAAAAGTATTTTGGTTTGCAAGTCATCCATCCTGTCTCTGAAATGCAGCACAAACACAAAGTGCAAGCATCCAAATAATACAAAAGCGAATCACTATATGTAGGAACATTTTACTGTCTAGCTTGATTCTTAAGGAACATCTAACATTTAGAACAAAGTTTGTGTTCAAATCACTCAATCCTCCTGCTCCACAACTTGTTCTTTACCTTTGTCATAACTTTACCTCTCAAAGACCTCTGACTGGAGAACAGGACTGCAGATCCTCCCTTGACATCCTGCATGACATCCTCTTCCTTTTTTAAAAATATATAAATAATCTGAAAACGTGATTTTTATTCTATTCCACATACAAAAATACACAGTGGTGAATACAATATATTTGACGATGTTAATTACAAACACTGGTCCTTTCTTCTGAAATGAAATAAGCCTGGAAATCTATCAGTCAAGGAAATGAGCAAAATGTCTTGCAAAACAAAGATCCCCCAAACTATGACTCTTGTCCTAATCAGGGAATCGTTTTTTACACACTCTCAGGAATACATTCTGTGACCTGATCTGGCTGCTAAATCATTCACAAACACTGATGAAGATGGCTTTGTGACTTGATGTTAACAGTTTTTGTCAATTTCTGGGGCGACTTTGTGAGACATTAGCCTCCAATAACTGCTCCTGACACTGAACTGCTGTGTTCTGTCTGTTAGTTAAGAAAAGGGTTCCTGTTTGATCCACCTTGCTACACATGAGAAAGGCTGCCAATAGCAAAAATGTGCCCACAGCAATTACTGCCTCTCTTCTCTTCCATTCTCTTTAAGCTATGCAGCAGCTGCTTTATTCTGCAAGTTCAAATCTCTTCTCTTCTTGTGATCAGTGTGTGCCGATTACTCAAAGCCCTACTCTATCGCTTTGCACAGTATAAAGTAGTTTACAAAGTTGAATAACATAAAATAACATAATATAATGTTATTTATGTTATTTCCCACGTGAAGAACTCCTGTAAACCTTGCAGTATTGAAACTCAGTGAACAAGGCATCTTAGACAAGCTGAAAAACAAATGGTGGTACGATAAGGGTGAATGTGGAACCAAGGACTCTGGAAGTAAGGTCAGTCGCTGCAGGTCTTTTTATAATGATTGCAAAATGCATTTTGACCAAACTGTTCATATGCCAGCAACCAAAACACACATTTTCTTGTTTATTAGGACATATATCTGAGTACTTACTTGAATGCACATAGAAAAACCTGAAAAAGCGATAAAAACTTGACACATAACCTAATTTATTCACACTCCCAAACATGACACCAATACTATTCTATGCAGACGATTCCAGATTTATAAATTCACTGCATGATTACACGCTATTTTTTTAATCCATACCTTAAAATTTCAAAAAGTTGAACCATAGAATTGAAATCATTATACTGCTATCTAGTTGCCCAAACCTTTATTGAAATTTAGTTTATTAGTGGTCTTCATCATTTGTATGCAAACTGCATATATTAGCTCAGATAAGACCAGCTAGTTTCCCAAAGGCATCTTCTTCTGAGAGTCCAAACTGACCTTAAATACTATCTGAGCAGAAAGTGGTCAAATGGTATTTAATAGTCCTGTCTCGTAGATGGGATGTCACAGCAGGGAACTTTTAAAGCTTTCATAAAAGTTTATAAAGCCATATTTCAAGATTATGAAAAACTTGCAAATGCAAATGGTAAAACTCACATAAATTAATTTCAATATTACTGTTTGGCTTTTAATAGCAGCAAAATGGTTCAATTCGCCCTACACAGCTTGCCGATCTTATTGTACAAATGCAGTGTGTTGAAGTTGAGCAGCTATTTTAGTGAATCAAGGGTTTAATCTGTAGACCTGTACGACCACGACCGCCTTCCTCTAGACGTGGCTTCGTAAAGAGACCACCGAACAGGAGAGACAGCAAATATAGCGATATTCACCTTCTCAGCTCTTTAGAGTAGAGATGACTTGACGAGAATAATTATTAATTAATCATGATACATTTAAGTTGTTCCAATTTTTATCACTTGCAGGCTAAATTTAGTCAACTTTACCACAGAGGGTTTTATTTTTATTTCTATTTTTTTAAGACACCATTATCAAGCCCTTGTAGTCTTAGCACAGCAGAATGCACATTTAGGATTTTTGTTGTTTGAGCACAGCCTCACAGTGGTAGTTAAAAACTTCTAAACAGTGGTCTCTACCTCCCCCAGGACAAGACAAGTGCACTAAGCCTGAGCAACGTGGCAGGAGTCTTCTATATTCTGGTCGGAGGGCTTGGCCTGGCTATGACCGTGGCTTTGATAGAGTTCTGCTATAAGTCACGGCAAGAAACCAAAAGACTGAAGCTGGCAAAGAATGCCCAAAACTTTAAGCCAGCCCCTCCGGCAAACACCCAGAATTTCGCCACGTACCGTGAAGGTTACAACGTGTACGGGACTGAGAGTGTTAAAATCTAGAGGGTACGTTCCTTTCTGAGCTCTCAGTTCAGATACGGTATTTCTACTTTTATTTGTTGTTGTTGATTTTTAGACCATGTCTGACTTTAAAAACATGTTGTGAATACTGAGAGTGCAAACAATTGGCTAATCATATTAAGTTTCTATAAAAACTCACCTGCAGCATGTTTCACATGTGTACTTACATTATGGAAACTTTCTGTTTTTCTTTAATTGTGCAATGTATCAGATATGGCCGTGATTTTTAATACATCAATTTAAAACTTACTAGTGTCATCAAGAAATGTGAAGGAGCAACAGTTTTGACAATATGTCTACAATGTCCCATATTACAGAGACGTCGACTAGGGTTAGCATGCTAACCCACTCACCACAGGAACCCAGTTTTTCCACTCGGGAAATATGAGCAACTTAGCTTATATAAAGAACAACATGAAACTCACCAGAATAACTGTGGGTTGTCTTTCCACCAACCCCATTTAGTTTGGTTGAAGCAAACCCTTAATGGATCTTTTCTCAGCAGCCATTTTCGCTTTAACACAAGTGTTACTGATGCAGGCTCCATTCGACTCAGGTTGGGGCTTAATCGATGAGATTAAGAACACCAGTGTTCTGCTTTTTGATGTCAAGATGGCTGCCGTGAAAAAGATCATCCACTGAGTAAGGTGTGAAAGGAGGACACTGGTATTTTTCTACCTAAGCCCTATTTCCCCATCTTTTAGGCTCTAAAACTTCACTAAACATTCATGTTTTTTTGAAAATGACTCCAGTATGGACTTTTGCCACTAGGACTGATTTGTCCAACAAGGCTATACAAGGTAACGCACAGGGCAAGTCAAAACATCAGAAATAAGTTTCTTTTTTCCACCAATTTCTATACTCAAAATGTTATTGTTTTTTTGATTCAATAATTAAAGATGCTGTATCCAACGTATATTTATGTAGTCCGTGTTCAGACTGTACAAATGTTCAGACAAATTTGTGTAGATTTTTTTCAATGTCTACTTAAATGATCAAAGATTAAGATTAAAAATGAATATTCCATATTAAAAATATGGAATTGCTATAAAATAATTCTACACAAATTAATTTGACTTTTAGACACATAGAAACAGCTAAATGCTCCTAGCAGCTGTACTCCATACTGAGGTAATTCTCACAATACAAAAATGTATTTTGTGATCTTAGGGTGAAAAATACTGGAGTTCTAAAGATGAACCCAGCTCTCCATTTAACCCAATCCCTGCATGTCCGTTTTGTGATCCCGAGACAGTGACTACGTTTTCATGCACAGGAGTACTCTGATATTAACCTAACTATCACTCTGAATAAGGCATTACCATGTAAACCACAGTTTCTGATCACTTCAATCGGAGTAAGGCCAATTCTGAGTAAGTGGTAGTAAAGAAATGTGGAGTACTTTGATCAAAGTCGCATAATTGAGGCACGTACACGCCTTAATTTCAAAGTCACGTTACTGAGACATGTATACGCCTTAATTCCACTACATATTCCTACTTGACTTTTCGCGGCAGTCTTCGGCAGCTGGTGGCAGTTTGCGACACATATGTCTCGTGGCTCGACTTGCCACTTCCTTTCGGAGTATTCTGTGCATGTAAACTAGTCAATGAGTCAGTTACAGGGCCACGACTAACTGAGCAAACAGTAGATACAGTAACTACAACATTGTGAGTAGCACTATACTGCCCCCTAGATTTTTGGTGCTACCAAATTCTGGCCACATTTTGCAAGTTGCCCCTTTAAGTTTGTTGAACTTGTTTACTTAAATTCGGCTAACTCAACCCACCTACCTTCACATTTTCACATCTCATGAGATGAAGTACTTACTCAGCTTAAATTCAATAAATCTGCCCTATAAGACTGCAGGGGAAAAACCTGACTTGCAGCACAGTTGAGGCTGAATTTATCCCCAGTACATCTCTTGGCTTTGCAGAGGTGAAATGTGTGTCCATCCCCACTGGAGCGTCTGGATGGAAACAGCCACTCCGTCTGACCCCCTGCCCGACACCTCGCAGCTGGCATTCTGGAGACAACAGCCGTCTTTGTCACCAACTTGGACACAAGCCTATAAGACAGCAAGTGCTCATTCTGGGTTTTGAGGCCCATCACACTAAACAGAGCGCAAAGATGCAACAGGACTTTAGCTTCTGGAAACATGAGATTTGCCTCTTGTAGTGCCTTATGAAGCATTTTTGGCGTCATGGCAATGCAAATAAAATTGAATTCATGTGAGAAAAATCTGTGGAAGTAGGGCAAAAACATCAATTGAAACAACAAATATGAATACTGTTGTAATTTCACTTATTTTCTATTTTGACAAAGAAAAAAAAGCCATGATTTACAATCAATGGAGAACTTCTTAAGTCATTTGAATCTTTCTGTGGTGAAATCTTAAGTTGGATAAATGTTCTATTTAGTGGAGTAAAGTCATTTTCTTGTTTTACTGTAAGACTGTTTTCAGTTTCATGGTATTTAGGACAAGCATCAATAAAAGTGACAACACTGTACCCTGGAAAATGATCACTAACATGAAACTAGCGGTTCGTCAAAACTGCTTAGATGTGTTATTTTCAGAGCCTGTCGGCCATAATATACGACTGACTGTATTAACTTATGCTTCTTCTCAATCAATCTACGTTTGTTTCAACTGCCACAAACAAGGACAGTTTGCTTTTAAATCACTTAGTGCCATACTGCTGAAATCTTCACAGACTCGGAGAGTGGCCCCTTTCTATGTAACAGCATATTCAAATTAAGCCAGTTTATGGTTTACACTTTGTACACACATAAGAGCTTTTCTCATGTAAATGCAGTATCTGCAGCTGTGAATCTCAACTTTTTTTGGTAAATGATGACCCACCATGGCTTCTTTGGTTGTGATTTGCTTTCTGTGTCAATGCATTACGCAGAAATTGAGCTGTTGAACTGTACATTTTAGGAAAAGAGCTACAAATGAAATGTTTGTCTATTTGTAGACGTGGACTTTTTATAAACCGAGGGGGAAAAGAACAACAAATGCTACAAACCATGTACGCCTACATTTCTTAAGTATTTTAGACTTTCTCATCCTTTTTCTCCCCGGATAAAAGTGCATGTGAATTTGGTGAATCTGAAAAGTTTTAACACTGCAACTCGAAATGGACCCTGGTTTAGTTTAGAGTCGGATGACTACATTCGATGTAGTTGGGTTTTAGTTTTTCCAGTTCATTTGTAACAGTACCTCAACCATGAGAGTTGCATGGATGGACACAATGAACCTCTGTGGAGAGGTCATGTACAAAGGATTTTATTACATTTCCTTAATAAAAGCAGGTTTATATTCATTTTGGGCCTTAATATTTTTTCAGACTGCATGTGTTGGAATGAATGTTATTTATAGGTTAGAAAAATGTGTTTTCTCTGTTGCAAGTCTCATGTTATTTTAGAGCAGCTTGCACAAACATGAGACGTGCTGGTATGGAAGCTGAATGGTGAGGAAAAATGTGCAGACCGTCGCTCTAGGTGGGCAGTCATTCCACACTCTTACACAAGCTAACAGAAGTAGCTTTAGTATATTTACATTTATTAAAAGTGTTTGATTGTATGTATAAATCTAAAATATTTACTAATGTTATTGTATATTTGATTGAAATAAACATTGAAATACTCATTTAATTCTATAGTATACTGGGGTGAATACAATAATGATAATAATAATAAAACTTGTCAAATATTTAAT
>KV751332.1:3372005-3396669 GCA_001698575.1 Mola mola | reverse complement strand
GTAAATATACATTTTGAAAAGGATAAATAAATAAATATTATTGTTAATAATAATAACAATAACAATAATAATAAAGGACTTCTTCTTTTGACTTAAATTTGCAGTGTTGCATATTTTGAGCAAGTGATGTCAAGGCTTATTTGATTCGTCAACCAATTTACCACTATGCAACACATAGCAAAGCAAAATGTAAATTAACTGCTTTGTCCATTTCATCTTAAATCAAATACTTTCTTTGAGAATGCCAGCTCAGTTTGGTGAAGACAGTGAAATCCCTTACAAAGGGCTAAAATGTTCAGAAACTAAAGGAGTTGCATTATTAGCTATGACAAACTGACACAGACAAGTAAAAGGAAACAAAAGCTTTGGGAGTGTGTAGTGTCACTGCTCATTAGCAGTGTGCCAAAATATTTAAACAAAGGCTCTAAAAATAAAATTCGAGTAGAAAAGATGGTCTAACAAACAGAAAAGTGCACTTACTCATGCATGCTTTCCAAGATTTTGCTTATGTTTGCAACTCTTTCTTTGCCAGCTACTTGACAAAATACTAGAGGACCCCCTGAGGGTTTACCGTCTGACAATTCAATTAAACAGTGACACATGTGTTGAGTGTTCGGTGTGTGTGTGTGTGTGTGTGTGTGTGTGTGTGTGTGTGTGTGTGTGTGTGTGTGTGTGTGTGTGTGTGTGTGTGTGTGTGTGTGTGTGTGTGTGTGTGTGTGTGTGTGTGTGTGTGTGTGTGTGTCTTACCTGTGCTGGTATGGAAAGAGTTTGAAGAGACCCCACAGTTCCTCAGACATGCAAGCATTACACTCCATCAGAGACAGAGATGGGAGTAGCACCTGGTCTGCAATGCTCAGGAAACAACTCAGTAGTGTATCCTGCCATGATCATACAATCCATACGAATCAGGTCCTCGCAATAACATATTTCAGAGATAATTCAGGCAAAACAGTGTTTATTACTTTTTATAATAATCTACAGAGTAGTAATGTATCACAAAGTCATTCACATTATTTTCTCCTTACCATTTTGTCTCTGATATCAGCTCTGCCATCAGCTCTGCCATCATTTTGGTGCTTTGAAGCAAAGGAAAACAAAATTTAGGTCAAAATAAATCTTCGGTGCTGGTGGGGATGTAATAATGTAGTACTGAGAGACTGTACCTCCTTCATGAAGGCCTTGCCCAGACGCACAATCTTGGCAAAGAGGATAGGGTCGTTGGAGAGGTGAGGGCCTAGGTAGCCCAGCATGCTAAATGTGTCCCTGCGTAGGTCCTCAAAGCTCTCTGCAGGCCGGGGGGCTCGCTTGTTTCTTAGTGGATGCAGTGCGCATCCCCTTGCCCCTTTAGGAAGACCAGCCCTTTGGAAACAGACGGGTGTGTCAGCACCTTTGTTTGCTGTTTTTTTTTTTGGGGGGGCTTTGTTATTTAATTTTTCACTGAACCTGAATGCAGGAAATGTTAGTACCAACAAAAGTTGGTTCAAACTGTGAAATACAATGGAGATATCAGCACCTTCTATAAAGAGGCTCCACAGTTAGGTGCACAAGTTGGCAGAGTGCCAGCGCAATGGCCTTGTGAGAAGTAGCGTAGAAAGAAGGCATCTGGTCCATAATGCTTTGGGCATGGTGCCAGTCTCCGATTCTAAGTAGGGCTTCCAACAGACCAAGTTTCTGGTTATCTGGTGGCTGTGGGTACAGGAAAAAAAAGCAAATGAGAGCTCTGTACTTTAATTAAATATGCCAAAGTTCAGTAACACTCATTATCGCATTTAGAGTAGGGCAGTGCAAGAACCTGAATAAAGAGAAGGATTTTTAAAATTGCATCTGTCTTAAAATTTATATCATGTATTGAAGACAGAAAACACATCTATGACAAAGTAAGACATATTTGAATACTATATATAAAATGTACAATATTTTACAACTCAATCTGAAAATCAATCACCCATTAGCCTCTAGCGGAAATGGGCACCCATTCAGGCTCTGGAAAACTGGAAAATGAATATTCTGGAACAAACTCTCCTCAGTGCACTAGTCATTCTTTACAGAATGGAAACTTGTGAGAATGGAGCTGAGAGACAGCAGATCTCTATGAATGGATTTGCATATGGAAACAGGTAGATTTTATTAAAGACACTAAAGCGTCAACAAATGAAAGTTGATGGGTTCCAAGAATAAATTTCTGCTGGTGCACACAGACGGTGTATTACGAAAGTCAGCTACAATGTGTTTGGTCAATACCACTTGGACTACAAAAAGAAAAACAGAATTTTTTTCCCTTGACTAAAGATTCTACACTCAGTTTCAATATGTTTACAGCCATTACACCTTACTGAGTTAAAAATCCTAGTGATGATCATTTTATTTCAGTGGATACAGAAAATACTTTAAAAAGTGCACCTGTCTCCATTTCCATCATAGCTCTCAACATCCATCCAAACAAACAGTTCTCCTGAAGAGGCTTATTTTTATAAATGCTTCCATACCTTATCATTTTTCTCCTCCTCCTTTTCCTTGTCTTTATCTTTGTCTTCATTTTTCTCTGAGGGTAACACAACCATGACCAGCTTACGGGCAATTTGCTTGGCCTCTGTGATGTCTCGTTTGTGTTCTTCTACAATGGTGGCATCTGGTGGCATAAGCTGGAAAGACAGAGAGGCAACAACAGCGCTTTGAGCCCAATGACAAATTAATATAACGAAGACTTCATCTGTGCCGAAACTGAAAAAAAACACAACATTTTCTAATCTACAGTTGAGAGAGTATGACGGTGTGAATGTATCTGTCATATAAATCATCCTATCAATATTACAAAAAATATGTTTACATCTATATGATTTGATGATTAATTTGACCATATGTTGGAGTCAAGCTGTTCACTTACATGTACATAGAGATCTTCCAGCTCTATCAGGTTATGGTGAAGCAGAGCGGCAGCAATGTGGTAAAGTGACTTGGGGGTTTCTTCATTGGGCTCCTAAAGAGACACAACAAAATGCATTCAATACATTTTCACTGAAATTAAATAGAAAAGCCAAATTAAGTATGATTACTGCAAAAATAGTCTGGGATCTACCGTTAATATATACAAACCGGCTGCTACATGAATATATTCAGTTTTGTTTCCCTGGTAAAGGGCACATTATAACTTCTATTGGTGCCGACTACCCATACTTGACATTCTCACCTGGTAGAATTTGAATTTAAAGCCAAGGATGTGGCAAAGGGTGAGTGTTTCACACATGTAGGACTTGATGAGAGACAGAAAGAACTCATCTTGATCAGATCGACTCTCATACACCTCCAGGATTATATCCAAAACACGATTAGGATCCAAGTTAAAACATCCTGCGGGCAGAAGAAGTAGGAGGACCAAGTAGGAAATTGGGGGGAAAAAAAAAAGCAAGATGAATCAGAAGATTGCACTCATAATCACACAAAGATGGGGTTGTTCTGATACTGATACCAGTAACAGAAATGAATACTGCACCATCAAGCACCTCAGCAAGTTCAAGAATTGAACTACATTCAAAATAACATCTCAACACAAGCAGAACTGCCACAAAAGCATTCAGGAACAAAACGTAATACTTAATGAAAACAATAATAATTAAAAAAAAAAAAAAAAAAAAAAAAAACAAATTCAAAAAAAAAAAAAAAAAAATTAAAAAAAAAAAAAAAAAAAAGAACAAGATAATGAAAAATCTGTCTATTATAACAAGACATAAGGTAATGAGTACAGACTGCACCAAAGCCAAAAATCTGGCAAAATAAAACTTGTTTGGTACCTATGAGGGACTTGATGCTTTCCAAAATAAGGTGGCTCGTGATGTTGCCTGAGAGGTCTTGGCCAAGCTCAGTGATCAGTTTGCCGTAGCCTTCATTCTCCTCTCTTAGCAAGTTAAACTTCTGTTGTTTGTAACTGCAAAGGAAAAAAGAACAAAAAACAGATCACACAAATATTGGACATGCATTAAGAGGCAATGATGAATGTTCCCCACAAACTGACAGGCCCTTTCTCTATCCATGTATGTCCACACGTCTACTTACAATAGTTTAGTCTTGATTTTTACAATCTTCTGATTGAATTGATGGGCCTGTTTTATAAGTCCAAGGGATTCTAGGGTTTCTGGATCTAGCCTCTCTTTTAAGATGGCCTCTGGAACAAAAAACTGCAGGAAAAAAGTGACAGAGCTGCACATCAATAACAGTAATGCATCTAAAATATGAAAGAACAACATCTAAAGTTAATTTAGTCAATAGATAATACAAAAAGCTTTCGTAATGCAGCTTTTATCCATTTAAAATTATTTTTAAAAGGTTAATATAGAAATTTTGTTCCTACCAAACATGCTCCCACCAGTTGTGTGTAATGGTCACGTTTGTGTTTTTCTTCCAGTGCACTGGTCTCTATATCTGTTAAAAATATAATTTCAAAAAACATTGTTACAGTAAACTTATACCAGCTAACTTAAAACAACCAAAGGCTCTCATAAAATTACATTATAAGTTATTTTCAATGCAATATTTACAATACAACAAATAATTTTTAAAATGAAAAATGTAATTTACCTAGTATACTGAAAACATCTGCTAAAATCGATGGCATGTCATCTCGGAGTTCCTGAAAGCATATTTAAAGTTAACGGACAATGTTTTTTTGGAAAAGAAAGCTGACATTTCTTGGCACAGTGACACCACCGTCACATAACTGTGTCATAGTCAGTATCAAATCACACTCTGAGTATTCATCAAACTCACCACCTTAAATGGATTTCAAAGTCAAGGACTTTCAATGTTTGAGAAGTAAATAAATGTTATTTAGATTTAGGTGAGACAATGGTCAGTCTGAGTAAACACTGAAACACGCTCTCAGTATGTAAAGTTTACCAACAGGTTGTTGAACTCGTAAAGTCATAAATACCAAAATTTTAAACACACACATAATAATGCAGAAACTCTAAAACCAGCAGGTGTCAGATAATCGATGTGCATTGTATTGATTTCTGTTCAGATTCCTAGAGTGGTGAGATAAAAACTTTTTAAAACGCTCTTGTACCATCATGTCTCCAAGCACGCTGGCGACAAGATCCAACTTCAGGTTTCCCTGTACAACCTGCCAGCAGAGCTCGTATAAGGCGGCTTGTATATCTGAAAAGGGGGAAAAAAAACAAGACATCATTCATTAAGGACCTAAACTGACAGATGAAAGTGCTTCCTGGCCAATGTCTGAAATTGAATATTTTGGGATTTTTGTATTCATATTATAATCTCTTCAGTTTCTTATTTTTTACTGAATTGGGTTGATACCTCCCTTAGGGATATACTGCAACATGTATTCAAATAAATAGTAGTCATTATTAAAGTAAATATTTTTTCCCTGAAAAAAGACACTTCTTCGCTATTTATAAATAGAGCTAAAGGATTATACAAGGCCATGTGAATTTAACAGAATTTTCCATTAATTTACTGATGAAAATCCATGACGTGAATTGGTATGAAATCCCCTGAATGTCAAACTAGAATAAGGCCGGGTACTATTAAGAACTTTTTGGTTATTGACAACAACATAATTATCATTGGCATGCTTCTCCTACATTTTTTCATCTACTGAAACCATTCAAGTATCAAAATGTTCATCCCTTAAAAGGACATGATGGCTTGTAGTTTTCTCATTTACACTTTTCACAATTTGAAAAATGTTAAACTTTTTCTGAGTCTTTATTTTATTTATTCCATGTAATTTCCCTTTGATTTTGTCTTCTATCACACTGCTGCAACCCGCCAACTTCTCTGATGGTGGGTTGTTTCTGTAACATTAAACAGTAAACATTAATTTATCCCTCTCTGTCACTTCTTTCTTTGTCCTTCACACCAAGTTACACTTAATCTTACTACATTGATTTTTCTGCCTCTTCATTTCACATTACTGCAGTTCAGCAAATGCTTTCAGCAGTTTTATTACAGCAATCCACATCCACAGGCATTTTTTGCCAGAAAATGCAATTTTTCTAGTTCCATTAAGATATTTTTTGGCAGCAACATTCTTCAATAATGTGCGCAGATGACATTACCAAAATAATCAATTCTAGTACTTTCTGTTATTTGTTAAATACTATATTGCTAAATATTGTTTGTGTTGGTTTAAAACAACCTGACAACAAAATCTGTAGACCTATTTCAGAATTTCTGAATATATATTGAATTGGGAAAAAATATATTGCAATGCACTGATCAATCGATTTGTCTACCCAGAACTAATGACGACTGCTCCATCATTCCCCTCATTATTTGTTTAATGGATACATTTTAAATTTAAATGAGAAAATAATCCATCAATGGATTTTGGTTTTAAAAAAATCAACTGAGCCAATTTACAGCTTGCAGTTATCTTTATTATATAAATATCACACAGGATTAAACTATTTTAACAGGCAAATGAAACAGAATTGACGTCAATCTCAGCTTACCTTTAACCTCACTTCCATGATCTGTTTTCTCTGTAAG
This sequence comes from Mola mola, assembly GCA_001698575.1. Taxonomy (NCBI): domain Eukaryota; kingdom Metazoa; phylum Chordata; class Actinopteri; order Tetraodontiformes; family Molidae; genus Mola; species Mola mola. The sequence continues at coordinate 3,390,162 of KV751332.1, read as the reverse complement.
TTCTTTGCAGAGTTGTACACTATGAAGTAAAAAGACAAAAAAATCAGGTTAGTTAGGGCACTTGAGCATGATTGTCCATAGCTTGTAAAACTGTCTATATCTATATTGCTGCCCTAACAATGCTGTACACTGCCTACATCATTTGCATCCACCCATGAAAAGTAACCACAAAAGTCAGCACTGAACAGCTTGTTCAATATCAGCATCTGTATGAACATTACAAAGTTGCACTGGGAGGTCAAAACTGTTCTGAATATGCCTCGTCCACCATACAACAGAGAAATAATTGTCACTGCTAAATTAGTTAATTGTTGACAAAGAGACGCTTTTTGTGCATTTAAAACATCACTCTAGACACCAACGGTGCTGCATTTTTTGCCATGCCTCTTTTGGTTGCAGAATGCCAGTTTGCCGTCTAGAAATGCTACAGTGGGGCGGCATTCTGACAAGGTTGTATTCTGCTGTGTAAATACACAAAGATGTTGTATAGAGGAGTCGTCATTGTGGCGATACTATGCAATCACTGTGTAATAAGGGCTAAAGGTAAAAGATATTATTACAGGTATACATTCTTGTCATATTTGTACCACTAATGCATTAAACAGTACGTGTGCCAACACTTTACCCAATTTATAATATCCCAGACAAAATGTGAAACAAATATTGAGATTGCAGTATTAAAGAGGTCTGACAAATGATAAAGATGCCATTGTCAGAGAGATGCTCAACTGTGCCCCACAAACAAATGTGAGATATCTACTGAATTACCCACAAATTCTTTACTAACTTTCCACGTTGTGTTCACATATGAAACCCACTGTTTCATTAGCACAAATGACTGATATCAGATCCAGACGGAACCAAATGTACCCAATAATGTTAAATACCTTCTAAAGAAAATAGTGGTTATGTAATTACAATGCAACAGTTTAACATCAAAACATTTTTTAACTGCTAGTTTCGAGGCCTCATTGTAAACCATTGAAATAGCCTGAATAATATTGTCAATATCCACTCAAAAATTCTTAAGAGTGGAAGAAAGACACTCGAACTCAGTCTGTAACCAACGAGTAAAGCAACGTGTATTACAACTTCTTCCGTACATGCTCTTGCCTGTAGACTCTCATGCCATCAGGGCGTTGTTATTTGCTGCGAGTGCAAAACCAACCACTTTTCAAAATCATATATTCCCTCAGCAATTCGACTTTCAGACAGACATATTTTGAATCAGTCTGTATGTCGATTTTCGTGTGTCTTTGTACGAGTGGCTCTTATTAAATTGAGCATGGGAACATTCACCCAGACACAAAGTTTAATAGTACAGGGTAGCAGATTTTTCTCACATGAGGGCTTAAACCCAGACCTCCCACCGATTTGACAGACTTACCAGCGGACAGTCCAAAAGCTCCTAGACCGGCATCATGTAGTAAGTTTCATATCTGCTCTGTAGTTGAATTTGCATTAAATGTCAATAGAGGGAATCTGTACCAAAGTCAGAGACACCACAGAATGCAAATACTGTGTGTCATAACACACGAGTTTACCGAGTTTACCTCTCCATAAGAAGATCTAACAGGTTGCCTGTTGAACAAATTTCTGTTAAAATGCAACTAGCTACCCAAGATTTAAGTAAGTGACAATTAAATACTTTCAGTTGGTTAATATGGCTGCAGGCCTTACTGGAACATGTAGGGCCTAGCACAGTGGATGAGCCTGTTGTGTCTTTCTGTACTTAATGGCTTCGGCCAAAGAAAATGTTTAATTCTTTTTTTTTTCCCCTTCTCCAGATGCATTTAGGGCTTTGTTCCTATTGTCCTGCGAACAACGTTGATGCCCATTGTTCAGACATAAATCGTTAGCACTACGCGCATAATTCATTATGTATCACACTCTTGATTAACTAAACATTAAGTAACTGAGTGCTGGCTTACAAAATTTTTAGCTTGACGTTAGCCGAAACAATATATCGAGTTAGTTTACGATAAGGTTGGAACGGGTCTCTGCTTCAAGACGTTTTGGATTTCGAAGGAACCCAGTGATTGATTGAGGCTAAACTACGTTAAACATTACAGTTTTTTGTATTTGTTTCTGTCATGTCGTGGCATTATAATCTGTTAACGTCACAAATGTAGCAGCTACCTTGCTATTGAATTACGTCAAGATCCGCCGTTTCCCTCCACTTGATTACCGTTACCGTTAACGTTACCCAACAGAGAGTGAGAAGTGCTTTTATGCCAACTCCTCGTCGATTCTACGGTGAAATAGAACACTCACGGATTACCTGAACTCTGCCACCAAAGTCATTTGAAATTGAAATCGCACGGTTGCTACCGGGGAGTGAGCTATATGAATGCTAACTAGCTTCAGCTAGCTTTGAAAACCACCGTGTTTACAAGTTACTCGTCCGATGGGAACGTAGGTAGCTAGCTAAATTAGTAGCCTTCAGCTAACGTTTACGTGTAGCGCTATATTTCTGTAAGGACTCCTCTACAAAACACGGGACAAATCGACTACACTTTCAATGAGAAGTCATCAAGGCGATTTGCTCATTTTCTTTCCGAGAGAGGGGCGTTAGTTACCGAGAGCAGGCCACTTGAAACGTTTTCTAGCTTGCCAACGTTACCGCTTATGTTAGCCATAGCGAGCACATTGGAGACCCTGGCCTCACATTCTCGAACCCCGTTCGTATTTTTGCATTTGCTTTAATCAATAAACGTCTGTTAAACCCCTGGTGTCGTGCTGAAGTTCAGATAAACTCACAACTCGTGCTTTCCTGTTTTTTCCCAGTTTTTGATCCATTCAGCAGGGAGGATAAGTGTCGCCATCTTCCATACACACAGTCCGGATGTCTAATTCATCATGGCACACACAGGGTCAAATGTGGTGGCTAGCTAGCTGCTGATGCTAGCTCACTGTTGCACAGTGGGACACGGAGTGCTGTCTTGGTATTGGTTATTGCAGAACTTTGCAGTGAAACAATCTATTGTGACATTTCAAGGGTGGCTTTGCGTTCAGGAGAGTTACCTAAATTTAATGAATTTTTCCAACGTATATTTCCCAAATCCCCATTTCGCTTGTGTTTAATCTGAATAATGTACAATTTGTACTGGAAACACTGTATAATATTGCATTAGAGAACAATATTGCATTCCCATTAGTAAATGCCATAAAATACATGCATAAACGAATAATGGATGCATGTGGATCCTGACTGCTGGAATAAAAACGATGAAGCCATTTGCTGATTTTCCAGAAAAATTAAACAAAGAGCCAGTAAAGTCCAGAGCTACAACGTAAATTTGACATGTAACAGTGGCAGCACAGTCAGCTGTGAAATGAAAAGATGAGGGCAGTATTTCTTTTGGATCAAGGAAAAGCAAAAGTTTCCTAGACAAGCTGAATATTTTGAATAGCTTAAAAGGTAGAAAAATACAAGCACGTGTCCTTGAACAGCTACAGTTTCAGTAGGTGAAAAAAATATATAGAAACGTGCCAAAAAAGTGGAAAAATAACTGAGCAGAATAGTTTGGATACTGATTCAACAACATCCACACTAATTCCTTTTAAGAAAGTGTCTAATTTGGAATTGCCTGCCTGCCTTTAAAATCATCACATAGTCGCAAAGTGTTTATTCTGTCCATGCTACAACTCCAGACGTGAATACAAACCATTAAGGATGCAATGGGTCCTTTAAAATAGAATAAACACAAATTTAATATACACAAATATTTAAATATACGTAAACGTACAGATGTATGCACATTTCAGCAGTTCAATGCAAAAAAGGTCCAAAATAAAATGATTAATGTCACTTTACAGGCAATTCTAAGATGTATTTTTCCTCATCTGCCTAACTTAAACAGTATTTATATGTTAATGTTTAAGACCACGTGTTTCTCCAGTCCTTAGTAAGATTCTAAGGAAATAAGGGATTTGTTTCAAACTACAATATGAATACACATTTCCCATAAAGTCTGAATCTGCCAACCAGGCCAATACACAGAGGTAAAGAAATATTGCTACAATCCATTGAAAGGCAAAGGAAAAAAGGTACTGTATACTTGCAAATTAGTATGTTAACCTCAAAATTACATTCTATTTCTGTAACGTTTCCCTAAAATTTCAAGCGAACAGAAACTGCAAATATAAAATGAGCACCAATTCACAATATATTACACGTCTGTAATTGTATAATATACAGTTCTGATACCATAATAGTTGACTAAAGAATTCTCAAACTTTGTAATTCAGAATAATTCTCTAACTTTTATACACGTAACAGTGGTATGGAAAATAAATTGGCTTTTTGAGAAAACCCTCTGCACACTAGCAAATTGGATAAACAAAAAACCAACAAGACACACCATTGTTCAAATCCTGTCTTCTGAAGATTATAATATGGTATGTTTGTATTCATAGATATCATTAGATACTATACAGTAAATAAAAACAATATACACGATATAGAAGAGATTACATGTTTAAGGTTGAGTCAAAATTTAATGCATAACACTGTGAATTCCTCCAATATTAAAAAATAATTTCATACGCAGCCATCGATTTTCAATTGAAACATTTGAGCAAAGCATTACTTTTGCTCTCATTCATCACAAAGAGAAGAAAAAGAAAATACAAACAGTTGGCTGTGTCTATAGTAACATAATTGTTTTCTTTAAAAAGGATTATTTTAAGCTCCTACATGAAATAACATGATTAGAAACCATTAATTTACATTTGATTGTCATTACAAAATATCTATAAATCAAAAGTCATCTATAAGGTATAAAAGCAGAACAAATACATTTCTAAAAATACCATCACAAAGGAATCTGAGAATGTTGTATATCGCTTGTGGCAAGGCGTCTGAACAGTATGAGACGCCCAGTTCACATTATATGTTTTACTGTGTGCATGTTTGGATATATGGCTTCATGCCATGCCCTACTTTTAAAATACAGCAGGTGAACACAATATCACTGACACCTTCACGACTTAATGCAGTCCAATTAAAAAAAAACTGCCAAAAATCTAATGTTTACGAGCCTTGTGATGTTGAATTTCTGCTTAAAATTGGGTCCGAGAGGCATTGATTGATTGAATAGAGTTGAATGTCTGTGACAAAGTGCAGCGTCATTATAGTGTTCAATAACAACGGTAGCATCAGAGCTGTTATATTTCTATCTGCTATCTGCTGTTGTCATGATATTGTGTTCACCCCTCCTGTATATTGGCCACTTCATATTTACATCAGACCATTTTTGTCTACTAACTGAAGAGAAAAAATTTAAAGGTATATTTAATAATAATTTGAATTTCAGTCTGATATTGTCTCCTCACCTGCCACATAATATCTGCATTGCTTCGTTTTATTTTGTATATGAAGTGAACAAAACGAAACTTTTTCTGTTGCTCCTGCAGTGTGACAAAAGTCCGGTGTGCGAAAATATCAAAATAATATTCAAATTCAAGCTTTCCCTCTAGATTTAATAAAGTGTTGAAGAGGCAAACATTGGTGTCTCACAAACAATTTATAGTAGTCCATTTCGCCATTTTTATTTCCAGAGAGAACAGTCCTCCACTGTATCTTCAGAGGATTTCCATAAAATCACCATTCTTGATGCATCCAGTTTCTTTTAGAACATTGAAACATTGAGAACCTAAAGATACAAGAAAATCATTTAGAAATCCACATCCTTATAAATAGGAAAACAATGCTCCAGCACAATTTCACTATAATATACTTTTGTTTTTTCATTGTATGAATACAGTATGGTCTTTTTGTATCTGAATGAATACTAGTTTTATATATCTATTCTGACCATGTTTTACTTTTGTGACTCTCAATAGATGCATTTTTGAAGGAATAATACTAGCAACAAAGGATCCTCATAAATATCCATAAAGTGAAAGAGAAATCACTCCTTTAACCACCATTAATTTGGGGACTCTGGGTGAAGGTGAACTGGACGGGAAGACCAACACTGTTCACTTGCACATGCTACCCACATAGGGGACATTTAAAGTTGGTTGAAAACCTGCAAAGTTTCCCCTTAAATCTAAATTCATATATTTATTTATATCTAAAGTTGCCCTTTACATATAAATCTGATTCTGATTTAACCACTGAGGCATCGTCATGAGCTACAGTGTGTAGTTATTGTATGTGCCACCTACAGCCTCTGACATAACAAATATCAGGTACATTAGTAAATGGTATTACAATTAAAGGAAAATTCTTACTGAATCATCCATTATAGAAGATGGATCAAAGTAGTCCGGCTTCAGTTCGGTTCTCTCTCTGCGATTCTTTGATGCCGGCTGCAAAAATAACAGCTCAGTCAGAACGATGCACCACAAAATGAAAGGGGGCTATTTGCCCTCCATAATGTTTAAAATATTTTCCATATTTTAAACATTATGGAGTGCAAATAGCCTCCTTGAAATGCTGTCAATATGTAAATTCAAGTATTTAGTGCCACAGACAAAAAAGTGTTTTAATGGAACACACGTTTGGAAAGTTTTTCCCCTAGTAAGTGTGATTCATGTACATCAATGCACACAGTTAAAATGTGTCTGAGAGGCCTTTACTGACAATATTAGTATTTGTAATATTATTATAACATTTCGTAAAGCAGCTGTAATAACGTTTTTACGACAATGTATCAAATGATAATGGGGAACCAATGTGACAAAATGAATAAGGTAGCTTTTACTAATAATGCTTAAGAGAAACTGTTGCTGCCATCAGCTACATAATGGGTTTCATTGTTTAGGTGTCAGACTGCAACTTTACTGTTTTGGTGTACTATAAGTGATCATAATGCATTGTTTTAAGGGCTGAAAACAAACAACATATTCAAAATGAAAGCCCTAAAAGAGGCTAAAAGCGAGTGAATATTGGGCTTACATTGGCCAGGTGGCCACAAGCATGACTCCAAATATATGCTAATAATTAATGTCCATGCAATACTCACAAGTTTGCCACATGGAGTGATACATAGATTTGCACAACTCCTCTGACTCCAAGCAGTTTAACTTACCAGATCAATGTCCATAGTGTCAAAATCCATTCCGTCATTGATGTCCTCCAAGCGGTCCTCTGATGACATCATTACATCCTCCACTATCGGCTCCTCGTCATCCTCCATGAGTCCGGAGCCTCGACGACTGAGGAGCACACATAGATCTGTGTTACAAAACTTTTCCCATGTGCTCCACCGGCTGGTTATTGGTTGTTAACACACACATGTAGCCATCTCACATTGCTTGCTGCATGTGGTTCCTCATCTTGGCATAGTGCATGCTAACCCGCTCCTGCTGCTGACGGGCCTCAGCTTGCTGCCTCTGTGTTAACATCCAAGTAACCTGGGTACTAGGAGAAAATGTTCAGTATTAAACTTTAGAATGCCCAAATTTTAACAAAGGAGGGGGTACACGGAAACATCAGCAAACATTGAAATCAAGTTAAGGTAAAGGAAGGCAGTATGAGAAAAAGCTTTCATACTTGTAATCAATGGCAGCCTGCTGGTGATGGTGTTGCTGCTGCTGGGGAGGCACAGGCTGATGGGGATGCTGCTCTGCTGGCATGGTGTATGCTGCTATGTAGCTGTCCTCCGGCCTCATCTTCTTTGGATCCCTCAGTACCGTGGAGGTGAGGTGGGGCGAATGCATCATCACTGGTGTCTGCACATTCTGCTCACGGTTTACCCAAACTGCATCAGTGCTGCTGCAACTGTTTTCTTCTGCTGTGGAACAGAGTTTAAGAGGTCTTGTCAACTTCATCGACAAGTGTAAGGGTATGTAGCCGGAAATCCCTGATATAGACACAAAAAAGGCAGTCGTGACAAAGATCGCAGCACAGCAGGAGGAAATTTTTCACTGTTAATGTATAAGATCGGTTGGTGTGGGCTGGACTCATTGTAAAGGAGATATGGCGAGAAAAAAATTAATTATACATACATATACACTACTCACAAAAAGCTAGGGATAGTATGCTTTCAGATGAAATTTCAGAATACAACTAAAATGCACTATCACCTTTATAGGTGAACTTAATTTGACCTTCTCTTTTTGAATGCACATGTCCAACTGTTCAATGTTTCAGTACTTATTGCATAACATGCTCTTGTCTAACAAGGTGATTAACCAAAAAAATCACAACAAGCGTCTGATCCATGAATCAACCCCTAAACCTGCAAGGGTTACCTGACCACACCACCAGGCACAGGCATCATCGTCTTCATGGGCCAGCGAGGATTTGCGCTGGACTAGGAGCCAGTGGGCCTCAGTGCTGTTCTCTAAAGAAAGTCGATTCACACTGAGCAGAAATTATGGCTGCGGACACTGTTGGAGACGTCAAGGAGAACGCTATGCATCAGCGGCTGGTGACACCAGGCAAGCCTTTGGAGGTGGTGGCGTTACAGTCTGAGCGGGTGTGTCTAATCAATACAGAAACTGCCCTACACATTGTGAATGGTACTGTGTCAAGCCGATACTACCTGAATAATATCATTAATCCAGTCATTGTGCCTCTGCATGAGCAACACAGGCCTGATTTCATCTTCATGTACTACAAGGCCCCAAATTATCGATGTTGCATCATCAGAGAATGGCTTCTAGAGGCTGGGGTACCTCAAATGGAGTGGCCTGCACTTTCTCTAAACCTGAATCCCACAGAAAACCTACGGGATCAGCTGAGTTGTCGAGTAAAGTGTCGTATCCCTGCACCTCGAACCTCAAGGACCTGAGGGCAGCCCTTGAAGAAGAGTGGAATGCCATGCCTCAGCAGACAATAAGTCGACTTGTGAACAGCATGAGACGGCGTTGTCAAGCTGTAATTGATGCTCAAGGACACATGACAAGTTATTGAGATATCAACATTTTTTGTTGTGGGTTAGCTTTTGTTTCAATAAACTGTTTGACATGAAGAAATCAACATTGCATGCTACCTAAATGCCCCACTTTCATGATATAATAACACTATAGCATGAACTTTTTACATTTTCCATAAATGTCAACCGAAAGTCGAATATTCCTTTTTGTGAGGGGTGTACATTTATATATGATGTCGTTACTACTACTACAGCCGTCAAAAAGTTCTGCGCAGAACTCGTTCAACAAAATCAATGAAAATGAAATGCAGTAAAAACTCTCCTAGGCAAAGGTAGCATATCACAAACAACCAACAACTAAGCCCCTGGTAAAAAGTGTGCCGCCGCCCACAAATCAACCATCCACGACTACCTGTGCCACCAGAAAATCTAAGTTTGTTGACCAACGTGCATGTATCGAGGGTGAGGGTTTTTCGAGTTTGGTATTTGTCTAAGTAGACTATATGATCTCATCAAGAAAGACAATTACCACATGGCTGGAGAAACTGCTGAGCTGCGCAGCCTTTAGACGAGTGTCAAAAAAACTCTCTGAGAGCATTTACAACTAAGTCGTGAAATTTGTGCTGTGAATTTCTTAAAAAACATTACCATTATCTTTATGATTTAGTTGATGTCAGCCAAGAATGCACATTCTGTCGTGTGATTTTGAGTGAAATGAGAGATAAGGGTTTAATTTTGCCTATTTTTTTTTTTCAGCTGTTACGCTTCAAGAGTCCTAACTGTATGGCAGCCCAATTTCTGTTTTGGAAGACCCATTTCTGTCCGTGTCCATTCATTATACCCCCTATGACAAGGTTTGGGGGTGGGGATAGGGGCGAGTGAATATTCAAATATTCATTGAATTATTCCCCAAAAAGATCGAATTGCATTTGTGCTTGAAATGCCTGTCCCTAACACACACACATATCTATATTTACTGTTACAAATAAGTGACCTGGTGGCAAATCCTGATGTCAGAATGTCCACATCTCATAAATATCTACTAATGTGCAAAAAATGAAGATAGAACTTCTAACTGTTGTTGCATAATCACACCGATACGAAGGATCTAAGGAGGCTGCGTTTCCAATTTTTTTTGAGGCGACTACCACACATTTGTTAGTGATGGCCTGTGGTAATTGCTCACCTTCAGGCAGTTTCCTTTTGTTAGCAGTGGCTGGCTTGGACTTCTTACTCCTGACCGTGGACCCCCGACTGCTGATCCCACTGATGACTGACATGGTGTCATCATCGCCTCCGACCTGAAGAGAGTTCCTGTATGAGATGAGGGGCAGCCAGCAGTCCTCTCGCTGCAGGGCCATCTGAAACGTCATGAATCGCTCCAGATACATGTGACTGTAGAAGTGGCAGAATTATGACAGTTCCTTAGAACCTTTTAAGATTTTCTTGTCAGACTCAATGCTCACAAACACTACACAGCACCTGCAGATCACACTTACACTGTTTTCTTGTCCTGTCGAATTAGTTTGCTGGAGAACTCGCTCAGGACATCCAAAAAAGCTAGGTTGAGAGGTGGACCCCCCTCTCCTTGGGGACTAGGCTCCTTAAAAGCAAACTCAATGCCATCCCTAAAACAAATACAGTAATGTGAAAAACTTTGCTAATAAAAACACAGATATGATTCTAAGAATTACTTGCATGTCAAGTGACGAATCACAAAATCTAGTTACTTATGTAACATGGCAATAGCCTCTCTAGTCTTAAGTTGATCCAAGCCAAAAGTCAGTGAGAACCGTCGGGCAAGCTCTTTTATGCCACAGAAGGCTGACGAAGCACGGTCAATGTTAATTCCATGTTCAGACAGCATCTCATTGAATAACTACAAAAGAAAACAAGAGAGACACACTTTTCATTAATTTCATTGCAGAGGGTTTCACAAACTTAAAGTCTAAATCCTAAAATATATGCATTTTTTGTCTGCCGTAACTCAAGTCAGTCATAGCCACACAATTGCATCTAAAACTAAAATTGTTGTCTGTTTTAAAAGACAGTGTATCTGAGTAGCAAATCTTACCATTTGCAGACTCAATATGAGTGTCTTTGCACATTGTACTTTGTCGATTTGTCTTGTTTTACTCATTGTTTCCTTGATGATATCCCCATAGTCATTGTAATACTGGGGAGAAAGAGAAAAATATGCATGACAAGAAGATCAAGCCAGGAGGAAGTTCTAAAAAATGATTACAAAAAGGAATTTGAACCTACCCTCATATACTGTTTAAATATATCTGCTCCAGTGTTTATTTCCACAACATTGTAAATGATTAATTTACAATAGGCAGCTAGAAGGTTTCTTCGTTTGTGCAGAGCCTCAATTTTACTGGCTTCATCATCTTGCTGTCCATCTGAAAATACCAAATAAAGCACAAAAAAAAAAATCAACCATCATCATTAACAGCATTCTCTTTCAAATTTAATGTGACTGACTGATTAATACCAATGTGTTTGGCTCAGACCTGTGCTGTTATTGTCATCATCCTGATCAATGAACACCTGATCCAGAATGAAGTTGAGGAGCTCTGCCTGCAAGGAAGTGTCTGGCGTAAAGACCAGAGACTCCAGCTGTTCCCGGCCTGAAGACATTATTTGGTGACTGAAGATCAGCAGCAGATCACACAGTATGGTGAAGGCCTGGAAGGAACACGAGAATCCAGGATTTTTGAAAAAAAATGAAGAAATTAGCAGAAATACTGGAGAGAGGCCATGTTAACAAGTAAGGGATAAAAGAACAGTCCCGTAAATGTAATCCCACCTGCTCTTTAACTGCTGTGTTGACGCTGCTCAGGTAATGCTGACACATTAAGCAGAAAGCTCTCATTTGCTTCCTTAAGGTCACCATATCACCCTGAAAGGTACAAATATTCAGTTAGTCTGTGAATGAACTGAGGGCCTTAAAACATATCCATCTAAAGTCGAAGAACAGGAAGAATTGAAGACAGGATTGTTCCCAATGTGTCTACTCTTGCCACCTCATTTGTAAAGCTTGATGTAGCGATCTGAAATTCTTTCCATATATCTGCTACTTCCCTTTGAAAACGGGGGGAAAACATGAAGCTACTGAAGCAAATCCGGTGTTCAGGGTCAACATTTCTAAAGCTTCGGATAACTGTCTTACTCATTGCATGATTAAGGCTATTGACTAATTAGCCTTTTTTCATCAAACTGAAATGAGCCATCAGGTTCTGTCAGAAAGCTTTTGACATTTCATCTGTGCTATAAAAGCAAAAAAATAGCAGCTGTAAAGATAATATACGCTTTGACATTATCTGGAGGAGAAGTAAATGTTAGGGCAGCTTAACAGTTATCTTAAAAGGAGGGTGTTTATTTAGTAATTTATCTATCTATCCTATCTTAAGATTAAAAAATTGGCATGTTCGTCTGTATTGGCTGTTTTCCTAAAGCAGACGCCGAACCCTAGTTACCATGGTTACCAAACAGAATCAGAGGTTTTTATAATATGACCCCAATATTACAAAAAATAAATAAAATAGAAAAATAGAAATAAATAAATAGAAATAAAAATAAAGACCACAGTCAGTCATTGCCATGAACAGAACGTAAAAATGTATTTAATTGATAAGGGTATACCATAGAGATGTTTTGTATGTTAAATGTAATATTTACAAAAAATGTCATGACCAGAATGTAGATACCTTTAGTGAGCTGCTGTCTGAAACCTTCGCAAGGTGCCACAGGATGATGTAATGCGTACATTGCATTGCATGGATCACAATCTGGGGGAATGAAGGGACGCAGATCAGAAGAGCCGTAATGTTTCACACAGTCCCTGCATTTACACGTAGCAACCAGGGTCATGATTGAGCATTCCTGAACTAGACATGGCTCTGTGCCGGTTCTGGTTCCCGCACCTACTTTTGAGCTGGCCAGAGCGTTCGCACTAAAAACTTTTAGGTTCGGAACCCGAAAAGTTGGTTTGCACCGGAACCAAAAAAAAATAGCTGGTTCTTCATTGCAAACTATGATATCTCCAGTGATATATTTCAGTGATTTCTTCGGTGTTCGTATCTTATTATCAGGAAGGAGAAATAAACAACCGTTGGTTGTCGCTGACATTAAACAAAAACTAGAAGATGAGAGACAAACAAAGAAGGACGGGAACCACATCTAAATTGAAGAAAGTTGTTCAGTGGTCTGCGGAGGAAACCAAATGTTTGGTTGCGATTCACGCAGCACTCGAAAAACGAAGCAGTATGCAGAACTGGCAGACAGGCAAAGGCTGAGTTCGCAAGCACGCCAGACCAAATTATAATCAAATTTTCAAAAAATGCGTTGCGCATTAAGTAACGCCCTCTGATGGTGATGTCGGCCTTGGGAACTTTGGTTCCGCTTACACCAGTCTGAATGTAGACTAATTCGCTAAAGAGCACTAAGGTTCTCAGGCCCAAGAACAAAACCAGAGCCAGAATGAGGACCGTGTCTGTGTGAAAGTGCTAACAGAGACACAGCACTACAAGTAAAAAGTCGCAGTAATTATTTTTGATTTCGGGGTAAGCTATCACCTGAAATGCAAGCAAATGCACTGATAGCATGAATTCAGTGGTCAAACATTTTTCAGATGCTACTACTTAAAGAAACTGTTAGGGACTATGGTACCTGTTCAGGCATATCCCCATTCTGCAGACCTGTGTTAAGTAGCCTGTAGTTACTGGCGAAGAGATCCCACTTAGAGAGGTCATGTGCACTGGAAGGGAAAAAAAAACAAATATTATGCATGTTTATATAATTACACAATTGATTAACATGTCAGCGATCAATCAACTCAAACTCATACAACATATTTAACCTCCCTCCCTGCCAAAAAAGCCCAATGATGTCAGTTACAGACAAAATAATAGAAACAATGCCAAATATGAAAACAAATTATTCAAAAAAATAAATGTTTAAAAACACTAAGTGCAACCAAAGGTCATCGAAAACATGTTCATCTTAACTGTTTCTTCAGTGTTGAAACTCTGATGTCAATCTTATTCTTGGCAGGATGTAATAATCACATTATATCTCATAAAAGACAGAAACTCAATGGTAAATTGTAAAGGTGGAAATGCAGTTAGTCTCTAACAAAATCATAAGCACAAATGTGTTAAATGCTTTACTTGTGGAAAGCGCTGATCTTCTTGAGTGTTGACAGAACCTGGTAGGCATCATCCTCATCTGGTTCTTCACCCTGACACATATTGCAAAATACACAAAATCCTTGACATTTGCACATGCACTCACAAAAGTCCACACTGAGAATATAATAAGCACCCACTTCTTGTAAGAAGTCATCCAGGAGTCTATTGAACTTATCTACAAGCTCATCGAGAAGCTGGGAGCGGGCGATGTCCACGCGGTTGAAGATGGTGAACTCTTCATTGCAGAGATAGTGGTAGGTGGTAGAGCAGGCCTCCAGGACCTCAGTGTCTGTGTGCTTATCCTGGACCTCCCAGATTTGCCGTAACAAAGCATCCAAATGCTTGATGACACAATGAAAGCGCAAGACATTCTTTCAGTGACACTATGCCCCACCGAAAAAGCCAATAATAACCTAGTAATAAACTATAAAAAAAGAAAAAAAAGACCACAAACCTTTTCTAATCGACCAGTTGTGTAGATGTCAAGATCAAAGTACTTTGGTATTTGTAGCAAATTTGTCACCTTATCGATATCAACGCAATACTATAACAAAGAAAAGAGAAGCAGTTAGATCGAATGGTTAGAAATCAAATACATAAGTCAGCTATGACAGCTGTTGGTTGTAGTGTAAAGTTACCTTTGCCAGTAACAGAGGCAATGCAACTGCAAACATCTCCGTGATCCGTGTCCGATCATCCAGCTGGGTTTTCTTCTCCTTTGCAGTCAGGACCTTTTCCAACACACACAAAAAAAAACATATTAACAAAATGAAACCACAAGAAAGCTATTCCTCTGTAGACAGAATAGGACCACCACACACTCACCCTCTTCCCTGTGCCTCTGCCCACTGGAGGGTGGCATTCGCATGCCTGCCGAATGGCACACAGCATGATCTCAACCAGAGCGGTCTCCTGGCGATCGGTGAGGGCTAAAAACCACCGGCACAGAGTTACTGACCAGTCGAAAAGGGAAAAGAGACTATAGAGAATTCTGAATCAGTAACTGTTTGAAGGAGTGATAAAGAAAGACACTCACCCTCCTCTCCTGGCATAGGCTCATCCAGCAGCAGGCTGATCATCGTTTCCCAGTCCTTCAACAGCTCTGACGCACACTCCCACAAGCTATCCACCAAGTAAGCACCATGTTCATGGAGCTGCAAAACACCAGTAGCTTAAATGTTATTGAATCATTGAAATGTACAGAAATAAGGAAAATTTCTTATCTTGTATCAAGACAACATGAGGCACAGGGGTGTGGTTACCTCACTCTCCAAAAAGAAGAAGACAGCAGTCTTGATAAGGCTGCCATTGAGGCTCTGCCTGCCCCTCCTGGGTAATCCATCCTCCTCAGGACCTCGGTGGCTGAAGAGCCTACAATCACAACACAAAAGACACATTCATACTGTGGGCAGGTACAATAAACAACTGCCCTGTCTGCTGTCCCTTTACCAGAGAAAACTATAACATCATAAAGACCAGAAATTACACATCACCAGAATTTGTGACTTTTCCTTTTCTTGTCATGTATATGTACATAAATACATACTGTATGTAACATTTATACGCAGTGCGTGTTCTATAGGGATACACTGTTTAAATGCTCTGTTGAAGGGGAAAGTTGCTCAGTGGATTAAGTTAATGCATATTCTTGTTTCCACTTTAATATACTAAATGTTATCTGACATATATAACTTAGTAGGCACTCAATTTTTACAGGGAAACAAGGACAAATCCAATGTAAGCTAATGTGAACCCAATCTGAGTATTACCAGCTTTTTTACTATGCTTCAATAATGTCACACCAAACGTACACATGTTGGGAAATAAGACAAGTTTGAAATGTTGGTGCTGAGTAAACCAGATGATATACGCTCTCACAGTCCTCTGCTGTCAGAACCTCATCACTACTCCTGTTAAAAGAAATGCATGCATTCTTACTGATACAGGCCAGTTTCTTCAATGTGACTGACAAAGATGAGCATTTAAAATTAGATTTAAACCGAGAGTTTAAGACTATATATGGAAGAAGGAGTTCATTAATGCTAATTAAGTTTGTCACTGCCAGACAAATCTGTATAATGCATTACAGCTATAGAGTGTAGGGATATTTAACTAGCGTATTTGGTGAAATTTTAACACTGGCTCATTGCTAGCGATGCATGCTAGCAAAAATGGAGCATACATGAGAGTGGGGTAGGTTTCAGCTAAAGGCTACAGCAAGAGAATGAGACAGAAGTTTGGCAATGTATGTATGTTTAAAGGTGAACAAAGGGGTTTAAAGTGTTCTCTTGGATTAAGTAGGATATAGATTACAAATAGAAAATCTAATAATATCTTATAAACAGTGAAAGCCAGCTATGAATAGAAAATGAATATCTCTATTTTGTGGAGAACAAACATAAATTCTAAATCTGTGGAGAGATATTGTGTATTTATCTTGTTAATTTTAATGTATGATGTCTTTAGAGTATATTAATACGGATTAAAATCCAGTTCAAATGCAGATACCTTGCAAGAAGATGGGAGGATACTCACTGTAGAACAAGTGTCAGTAGTTTAATGGCTTGCACTGCAACATCATATTCCTTGTCCAGGGTCATGGACACAATGCGGTCCTGTCAATAAGAGTCACTTTATGTTTCAGACACAGCATCTCTGCTACACAATCTCCATACCAGTTATTAACTATGAGTATAATGAAGTCAACATTGTGTTTTTGGTCTTTAGTTATTGGTACATAAAGATCCCACATATTAAAAAAAAATAAATTTTGAAACATATTTCAGTGATACTGTGGCTAGCTCACCTTGAAGCGACTTGTGAAGAGCTCAAGTCGAGCGCCAAGCTCTCTATTGTAGAACAGGCCTTGCAGGGCAGTCAGGCACTTCAGCCGTACTTCACCTTGCTAAAGGTGTCACAGTAGAAATATGTATTTACTATATAAGAATTAAGTACTCAAACATTACTTGGCCTTTAACCTAATTAATCCTGCTTATAATTATAGCGCTTCAGACAGAATAGGTTGACTTAAGTGAAAATATTGTGTCTAAAATAATAAAAAGTTGTTTTTTTTTCTTTTTTTAACCCTGGCTTTGTCACAGCAAGCAACTGATGATATTTGGATAAGACTGTTTCTGCTGGTGTTATGAAGATCATATCTAGTGTTGTGTTGCATATACACTGTAGGTCCAACAAAACTTAAAAGTCAAGATATAATCATATCCAATACAAAGCAGTGAATAAATAAAAGAAATAACAATAGAAAATAAAATTAAAGAAATAATAATAAAGAGCAGCACTGAGTGAAGAACGGCACAATATGAAGGGAAAACGGACCTTTTGGGATGTGTCCATGTTATTAAATGGAAACTGCACATTACCACTAGGTGCTTTTCACAACCACGATCTTCCAGCATCAAGAACTACATATAACTTGTATTCTATGTGACAACAGGAAGTCTTCACCGAGAAAATTAGTTAAAATTTTGCTTATATCCAATATATATTCATAGGTGTTAAGTGAGCAAGTTAATTTGCTTCACATACAGACAGACGCTGTCTGTTAGCTCACCTTGTCATGCATTGTCCAGCCAACATACTTCAGGTAACTGTCATTGAGGAAGGCATCGCTGTACAGCTTCATCCACATTCCAATCTCCTCAATGCAAATAGCTCGAATTTCAGCAATGGCATCACTGGCAAACACAAAAACAATCTGTTGAATTTAGACACTACATTTAACTTGCACCTACGTGAACTGTCAAGAGCTGTTAGGTCTCAATTCTAATAATATGGACTTGTTTCGGTAATGACATTCACTTCCCGCAAGAGGGCACCATAAAGCTGAAAATAAATAGAGGTTATTGGGGATAAGGTTGGAAGTTTGATTAGAGGGATCTCAGTGAAATCTTAGTCAACATACAGTATGTGTACGTCAAGGATTCACATACCGATATCTGTGAACGAACACTCCTTTGAAAATTGCATTCATCATGTTTTCTATCTCATCTTGGTTTTCTTGAAGCTGGAAGAAAAACACAAACACCATTTCAATCATTTGCATGAAAACAACCAAAACAAGCCTTTGGAGTCCAAAGTCCAATCCCAATGTCCACCCTCACAGATTCACTG
>KV751332.1:3343201-3356526 GCA_001698575.1 Mola mola | reverse complement strand
AAAATAATTTAATTATATTATATCATTCCTTTTCCTGTGCTTTTCCTTCAGTGAAGTTAAAATTACAGTATGGCCTTCTAACTTCCTCTATGTGGAGATATGTACAGTAAAGGACCATTTTCATCAGAAACATATGACAAAAACATACTTCATTTACTATAATCTGAATGAGGGAAGTGGACATCACTTTCGCACTAATACTGTTTAGTAACTCAAAATTGGAAGGAAACTAAAACTGAAAAACTAAAAGGAATATTTGGAACCACAATAACTGAGAATGAAAATAGACTGAAAGTAAACCCTGCACGTCAAAAGGGAAATTTAATGATACTGAAAACTGGGAGGGCTTCCCTCATTTTAATGAAAATGAGGGAAGCCCTTCTCCTTCTCACCCATTCCCCTTCTATTGACAACATAATAACAGTTCAAGAAGAGCTCAGCCGTTTCTCTTTCAGAGAGGAAGTCAGCATATTTTGAATTACAAATGACCCACTCATCCCATTGCCCATGTCAAACTGTTGTATCCCATAGTTCTTATTTCCTCATGTAAAATTTGTACAGAAATACTGTATGTGCTTATAAATACATACAATATCATATCAATTAAAAGTCAAATTAGATTAAAAATGTAAAAAAAAATAGCAACATCGTGCTAATCGACTTCTTGCTTAAGATTTATAAATTAAGGAGCACAAAATGTGGGGATCCTGTGGCACAACTTGCCCAAAGAAGGATAAAGAAATGTGGGGTCTGGGTAAACCGAGCAACACTTGCTCATTAATCTTGTCCACCAAAGCATAAGAGGGTATTGTAATCACGCTCAACTGTCGATCTGTTGATCCATATGTACACTACGTCTGTCCGGACCTGTAGACCAAAAACTACAGCACCCTTGGGCTTAAAAATGTTATACATGGTAGGCCTCAACAAAATCTCAGTTCTCTTCGAAGATGATCTGGATCTGGATCCGGATTCTGGAAAGACTTTGGAATCTTCTGCGTGAAATCTTCTGAGTTGAGGCACTTTTGGATGTTTTGACTTACAACTTTATTTGTATTCAATTGTGTTTTTTCGCTTAGAAAGTGAACCATTTTATGTGATGATTAGTTTAATCACAAAGAGAATCCTACTATCATGATCACACTACAACCTTTAATTTGGGATAATTTGGTTGGTTTGCCAATAAGCTCTTTAAGGAACTTTTTTTTGCTGTTGATATCCCCATACATATTTAATGTCATTCTGTGTCTTGTGGTCCTTTGCCACAGAAGCAGTGTTACATTGAACAAACAGGTAAACAAGTGGAATTCAGCATAAACATGATTTTCTTATTGTTTCACCATGGCCATGTTCTGAAGCACAAATAAATATCAACACCTCAGCACAACCCTTGGCGGGTTGCTAGTTGGGGGCTATACACATTCACTGCGGAGGTGTCCCAAACTCAAGAAAGAAAATACCTCGACATTGTCACAAATGTATAGTGAGTTCTATAAGATAAGTGAAAAGGATTCCTTTATAATCCTGTTTAAGTTATTGCGTTGATTTCTTTAGGAAATTTAGACACCATGCACCTATAAATACACAGGATAATCTGTATCGTTAAACTTCTGGGGTTAAATTGAGCAGCTGATCCAAAATTATTAGCAGGGTTTACTGCTCAAGTTTAATTTCTTTGGCAATGGCCTATATAATCAAATTCCCAGCTCTGCATTTATTAGATTTCCACTGAGAGAAGTCAGAATCAGAACCTAAAAGGTTTGGGGTCTGTTAAAATGCATATGTGATCCCTTTTCCTTGTTTATATCCAGCTTTAAATGAATGCTAAAGGCCTGGAGGTTGCTTAAAGCAGATGCAATGGTGTAGCAGTGACACAAGATGTTGATCCTTTGTGGGACATCATCAATTATTTGAGGACTTGCATTGAAGCCTTCTGTATTACCTTTACCACAAAAATTTGATCTGAACCCTTGAATTTTTTAAAGCTATAAAATAACTTATGATGCAGGCTTATTACATCAGTTGGATTATAAATATCTCAGGGTACTAGTTTGGAGTAACTGCAATGTAAAGGTCATAAACTATAAATATGGGCGAGTACTGTTTATAGTATATACCTTTAAGACGGGGTGAGCTTTGTACCCTGCTCGACCTGTCAACCTATGGCTCCAGCTATGCATTAGCACACAAAACAAAGAGTTTCCTGCTATCAAGCAAACGCCAACATTAGTATACAAATGTGAAACTGCCACATCTAAAGAGGTAGGTAGGTAGGTTTTTTTTTATTGAAGAAGAATTTCACGCAGATTTTTACACATTTTGAAACAAACTGAATGGGTTTATCCCACAGGAAGTTTCATAAAGATATCTTACCATTGCCCAGGCAAATGTGGTGTCAAAAGAGTCACAGTGTGTACCTTTACATACAGAGAAATAAACCCACTCTTTCTTTGCAAACTGCACCCAGCGTTCAAATGTCACAACAACAAAAGGGTCTGTGATTAAATTTATGCTGAATAAGATGCTCATTTTAACTCACTGTTGTCTAATGAAATATAATTGAAAATAGTTTTATAAGGACATTATATTGCAGGTTTTGGAATATTTAACATCTAATACAATACAATAATATTTAATACAGTATCTCTAAGAGTTACGTTTGCTGTCTGGCCTTCATTCTGGCTATGTGAACTATGGCTCGTCTGTTCTTATCAGGGTAAAAATAATAATAAGATAGTGCCAGTGATAACATAATAAATGCAGCCCTGCATTTTGTTAAGTAAAGAGATAAATTGGCACATCATCACTGGTTTTCACACACATTTTCAACTTTTTTTTCAAGCTCACTTATCAATACATGAACACATTAATCAACACATTTGATCTCATTTTTAACTAAAAAGAAATAAAAACAGGAGCCCACAGAATATCAACCGTTGTAGATCCTCTGAATTTTGGGTGACTTCCCATATCGTAATAATCAAATAACTATGTTGGTGGGAATTTACCTCCTAAGAATGATCAACCCCTTGTGGGTGTATAGTTTTTCTCTTCTCTTAAGCCATTAAAAAGAAATGCAAATAATAAACTTTCATCAACATTTACAACAATACTGCAAAGAATAAAATGAATACCATATAATAAAGGCTCAGATGAGATGTGACTATGTGATCTAGAGATGTGATTTACAGACATGCCTGTGAGAAATGAAAACTGGCAATAGTCTTACACCTCAGTAGAGTCAGTAATCTGCCTCCGATTAAAGAAACACACTTTGATTACTACTAATAATACTGAAACAACACCAACAAATTGTGCAACTTCTCAGGCTCATCCCTGTTCCTCCTTGCAAGTTTCCCTGAAATCAGCACGTAAATGTGCTGTAGTTATATAGCGCTTTTTTTGGTCATTTTGACGACTCAAAGCGCTTTCACATGGCCTTCACCCATTTATTCACACTCATAGCGCAGCATCAGGAGCAATTTGGGGTTCAGTGTCTTGCTCAAGGACACTTAAACATGGGATCAAACCAGGAACGTTCCGATCACTGGACGAACGCTGTACTATCTGAGCCATAGCTGCCCCAGTAATTTTCACATACTTTAGCTGAAAAAACAAATGAACACACACATCTATTTCCTTGACGGAGGCAATATTACTGCTGCTACTACTACTAGTCATATTATTAATAATCATCATGAGTATCATCCCCATCTTTGAAAAAAAGGTGGTGATGTTTAAAACAAAAATGTTTTAAATACTTCACATGGTGATATTTTCAAACCACCAACAATGAAAGCGAACATAAAAACATAGAGATGCAATAATGTGCAAAGAAACTTTTTACTGACAACAAAGTTATCAAATTCATCATTATCACAGATTTAGAAAAATCAATGACGTTGAAAAGAATGGGATGCCCTAAATGTCCTTGTATTGCTTTGAGCTGAGCCAAAAGGATTTTCAAATTCAGTCCTGTCTTGCAATAAAGTGGTAATGTTTTAAGTTTGTTTGTTTGTCTTTTAGCAGCCTACCATCCACATTTTGGACAAATTGTCCAGATTTTTTTTTTTTTTCTGACATATCCTGTTGGCAGTGGCTTCGAAAATATAATTTCCATTTGGTAACATTTGGTGAACTTTCAAACAATCTCATCTCAGCCACAAGTCAACCAAGTTGTTTCTAACATGCGCCACAGGATCCAGATTTCATTCCAAAATAAGTTTGATCTTGAAAGGCAATTTTGTAAAAAAAATAATAAATAAAACACACAAACAAACAAAAAAAAAAAAATCAAGATTAGTATCTATTGAGATAGCAAACGCTCTGTCTACTTTAGGGACACATGCATGTAACAAACTGGGAAGTAAGGAAGGTGCTTAAATTTTGGGAAACATTTGTTTTTGGGACACTCATGTGGGGCCTTTTTTTTGTACGTTTTTCTGTTTTGCTTTGAAGGATTCGCTGAAACTGTGATTACTCATCACCGTGAGGAATAATCCCCTAACATGCACAGTCTTGACTGAATAAGAAATTAACCTGCAACTTTCAGATTTTAGTAGTTTTTAACAACTTGCCACTTTCACTACAGTAAAATGAGCATATGAGGAAACTCTACAAGTGTAATATATTTTATTTGTCAAACAAGGAGAGCGCACTTTTATACACACTGCTGTAATTGTAGCCGAGAACATTATAATCAGGAATTATTATTCAAACAGGATAAGAGCCGGAAGAGCAATACTAAAACATGAGATTTTAGTTAATTAGTGTCAAAATGCAGGTGAATGTAAATTCCCTGGTAATAACGGTAAGCATCCATACTGTCTACTTAAAGCGGTGAGGGCAAATCACACATTATGAGTGGAAACAGTTTGAGTTTTTAACTCATGCTCAATAGTACTTATGGCAGGTTAGAGTAATTCAATCATTTAATATTCCTGAAAGAAAACCCATTTTAGCAGTGAAAATTAAAAAAAACAGTCCTTGAGAGGGCAAATCTCAATGCAGCATTAGGTTTCTTAATCTTATTTACTTCGGAATCATACTGGTGACCACAAGAACATGAAAGAGCAAGAGAGAGACAGGGGCAAGAAAAAAAACTCCCACTCTGTCAGAAACTGAAAACAAGAACACGAGAAATATATAAAACTGTACATGAGCCACACTTCAGCATGAAAATCTCTCACTCCTGCTTCAGTGTCTTCACTCCTCCAAGGTAAGCACTACTTTAAAATCACACTTTTTTTTTTTAACTTTTGCAAGTAACTCTTTTTTATGGCAACATGGAACACACAAGATAAAGAGTTCAATTTCAATATCAAAAGCTAATAAAATTACTTTAAATTCAGAATTTTAATTAGCAATCAAAGATATTGTTTTTAAAAACTGAGAGGACAACAGGCTTGTTTAAAACCAGTCGGCTATTTGAGGGTAAACACTAAAATTATGTAAAACAACTAACTCGGGAATTTAACCTTGACAGAAAAGATCATTACAAATTTCTTCAAGTCAGATATTATCTCCAGACAAAATGGGAAAACATATTAAAAGAATCATCTAATGCAGACAAGCGTTTCCTAAAATGTTAGGAAGAAAATATTGAAGAAAGAGACAATTTCTAGATTTTGTTGAGCAGTGCAACATGACCTTAGAAATGAATATTGGGAGACTAATGGGCGGTGGGAACATGAACTAAACACAACAATTACTGAGAGAAAGTTGGATAAAACTTGTTTATCCAGTCATAAATGAACTGAAAGGCTGGACTGCAGAGGATATGATTGGTAGATCAAAAACAGGTACCTTAGAACACTAGACAAAATGGTCAATTTATAACAACACAACACAATCTATGTTGGAGGGGTTATTGCCACAGGGGGCGCTGTCGTGTGAGAAATTTTAAAAAAGAAAATAAAATTAATCCATAAAAATAAAATCTGATCCCAAAGTATTTATTTCTTAGACACACACACACACACACACGCACACACACACGCACACACACGCACACACACACACACACACACACACACACACACACACACAAATACAGCCCTCTGGTTGCAGCAACAACTTCCAAACACAAAAGAATAGCAACAGACAGAAGGGGAATGAAGTATTTAATAAGGAAAGGATCACTGCTCAGTTAGAGTTGAGGATGGCCTTTGGCTATGGCACTTTGTTGTTTTTATTCTATTGCAATAGAGTAATTTTTTTTCTGTATTGCTTTGTACGTGTGTACATATGTTACATGTCTAGCAATTTATTTAATGGACTTACTTTATGTTATAAAGATGCAACTGAAGAGATTTATGTCAGGAAAAGAACCATACGAATTACATGGAATGAATAAAAAGTAAAAAAATGAAAAATTGAGACAGATGGCGTGGGTGCCAGTGTGCAACAGTACCTAAACTTTTCATAATTTTCATTTTGTTTATATGTGTCTTTGTGTCACAGAGCTGTACTGTTTTTGGATGTTTGGTAACATCTGCTGTCCAGAATTGGTTTGGTATTGATCAGTTAGTGATTTTGAGACATTACTTGAAAATGTCATTGTGATTTCATCATAAAGATGTTGCATTCGTGCATTCGTGACACAACAAAATGAAACCACCAGAACAGAGAGAGGAGGATTTGTTGACAGTCAGAGGACCGGAAAGAATGGTCTGATATTCGGCCATCTTGCAACACGCCAGAATTGATGTAACCTCAAGTCTGCTGATTAGGCCGCAATCAGCAGGCCGCAAACAAAAAGCCACACCGATACCTCTAAAGAGGAATTGAGACACTGCAACAAGATCGCCTGCACTGTTTCTGGATTCCAAAAATAAACAGAAAGCATGGGGATGCCCTGTGATTGTGGATGTGGCAAGGTATTCCTGCAAGAAATATTGATTCACTTTGAGGTTATAAGTATAGACATTGACACTCATGTTCCCATAAAAATGAGAATGCTGTTGGTGTTGGAAGTGATACTACATGTCAACTTTTTTTCTTTTATAAGGTATTGCACTCAGAAGCGATGCCTGAAAAGCAGTAACCAAAACCGTGCTTGTGTGTGTTTCAGATGGCTGTTTGGTGGCAGGCTCTTGTCCTACTCTGCTGTGCACTGAACTGTGTGGTTCCCACTACTCCACCTCAAGCCCTCCTGAAGAACAAGTGCAACAACTCCTTTCGCCTTGCGAGGTCCACTCGAACCCACGTCCAGCAGCTGCAGAGGAAATATGTGAGTACTAAACATCTGCTCCTGGCTGCCCAGTTCTCCCCTAGGTACAAATCATTAACTCTTGCTGGGTTTTGCCTTAACAGAAGGAGCAGCAGTTGGGAAATAAGGATTTTGAGGACAGAAGCCGGCAGTTAAAGGACCTGCCGTTACTTTCCACAGATTTCTACAGCTGGCTCAGCCTGACGGTCAGTAGCTGCATGACTGATACGAAGCATTTCTATAGAAAATCACTCCCTGGTTGTCATTTGGCAAAAATTTTTTCAAAAAATTAGAAAAAAAACATTTTGGGCAGAAGTTCTCAAATTTCTTATACTGCTCAAATTCTCAGAAAATCTGCTCTTGCAGAATGTAAAAACTGAGCGGAATTTCCCCTTTTTAGAGTTTCAAGCACAAAATCTGGGTTTTACAATGTGTTGTGTTGTCATGCGTTCAGGACTGGGAACGGCTGCATGCGGCTTTCTGGGACATCCAAACCTACAGGGACATGCTGGAGTGGAAGAGACAACAGCTGGAGGAAGAGCAGAAGAAACAGATGGGGGGACATGCAGCCCTCAACACTTTACCTCGGAGCATCAAGCACATTCAGCTGGACCTGCGGGACCTGATGAACCAAATCAGCAGTCAGGTGCCCACTCTTACACACTTTTATTTTTATTTTAACAAATAAACCTTTTGGGGGGTTGACATTAAGGTCTGACAAAAATCACTTTGCTCTCCCCTCCAGATGAGTTACATTCATAACTCTGGAATGAAGCCAACCATTCCTCCAGTAAATGTGCCCCCGAACCGAAAAACCAGCTCGAAAATCTTGTGGGACAGTCGAGTGGAAGGCTACATCATTCTGAGGGATCTAGACTTTTACCTCATCAAGCTGGCAAGAGACTTCCTCCTGCTGGCTTCGAAAACATGGACAACTCAGCAGTGATGCTTGGACAACATGCATATGCACAAAGACAGCCCAGTGGAAGACGAGGCTGAGCAGACGATTAGCGCCTGACAGAGAATCAAAATAATGGTTGTGAACTTTAGTCATTTTAAATTTCATTTAAGCTCATTTTGTACGATGTTTCAGTGTTTATGGGTTTTTCCCTCTGAGCTCTAACCCAAAGTGAGCAAAGAGAAAAAAAATACCAGTATCCTGTTTTTCCCCCCGAGCACTCAATCTACTGGACTTTCCAAAGATATATTTTTTTTTACTATTTATTCATATATTTATTAAATGCTATTTATTTGGTGGTGGTGGTTTGTTTAATTGATGCTATAGAGATAAATTTTTACATTATAGAAAAATTTTCATGTATTTAAATATATTTGTGTGTGATTTGTATGACTGGCAATAAAGAGATGAAGCATTTGAAACACTGATGACTTCATGTTATGATTTTTAAAAAAAAAAACAAATAACAGGAATTATTGTAGCACTGAAAACATTCTTGTAATAATGAAGATGTACATGAATTAATAAGGTATCTTCTTTCTGTTGAGTGTGTTGTGTGTGGTTATGGTATCTCCCTGTCAGCTACACACTGACAAATAACTTCTGAGTGGCAGCCCTCCAGCTTAGCTCAAAGGATTACTGTCTGCCTGGTTGCTGTCTTCTCTTTCTTCATGTGCTGTTGATCTGAGGGGCAGTCTGCAGAGCAAAAGCACAATGAACGCAGTTAGCTGGCCCAAGTGTTTTTGATATAAAAAAGAACCCCACTTCCTCCCTGCAGACTCCACACATGACTCCAGAACATCCACTGACTCACCACTAACAGATGTCCTTGCTTGCCTTTGGTCACTTTCAGCTCTGAGCCCCTGACGAAATCAACGATTCCCTCCTTGCCTCGTGCCACAGAAAACCTGATGCTGCATGTCACACAGGAGGTGAAAACAAAGGCATGACAGGGAGATGAGTGCTGTTAGTGTGGCTACAGCCAGCGCAGAGAGGCAGTTGGTAAGGCCTCACCTGCCCGGGTTGACGTTGACGTAGTTGACCTTGCTGGCCATCATGGCTAGTTTTGTCACCACTTCGATCACGTGGCTGCAGTGCAGCACAGCGTCACCCTGAGGGAGGCACAGCTGCATTCAGAGCAGTGGCACGGGCAAGCACAATCAGCAAGCCTCGACAGGCGCTTCTTACCGTACCTTCTGCTTACTGTCATCACTGGGCATGTGCAGAACGATCATCCCATCGCTGAGCGAGCTCACAGAGATGCCTGTTTAAGAACAGAATGCCAACTTTAGACTCACTGAATTAAAAAGACCTATTTTCCATTCTTTTAAGACTTCAAAATTTTGCAAAGTACGTCTTTTTTGGAAAATTACTCCAGTATGGAGTTTGGTCACTACAACCGTCAAGCTCGACAAGGCCAAACAAGGCAACAACACAGGGCAAGTTTAAAGATCTGAATAAATCGCCTATTTTTTTTTTTACCACTAACTAGGCTCAAAATGTTATTGCAAGCTCTATGTTCTTTGTAACATAGAGTAGATACCTAGAATGAAACACCCGTGTGTTTTTGACTCAGTAACTGTAAAGATACTGTATAAAGAAAATACAGACAGAGCTGCCCAGACATGGCCAGTCAGTTGCAGAAGGGGCACCGTTTTCAAAGTGTTTCGATATTTGTTCATATCAGACAACAAATTCCTGTAGATTGGCCAACACCATTTCATTGTATAGCATAGTTAAGCTAAACAGTCATACCATGCTTGAAAGAAATGTGAATGATACAAAGACACTCAAAATTCCAAAACATGGATTCTTCAGTCAAATGTTCGACCTAGCAGGACAGAAGATTCATTCAACCATTCCAGTTTCAAGGTGGGCACCCAAAATTAGTGGCGCTGGTTCATTATCTGGCCAAATGTCAAATATGGTCATAAATATCCCTTCTGTTCCTGAATTCTCGTGTTGAAATGATCACTTTTCATTCACAATCTCATTAAACATTTGTGTGAAATTAGTCATTATTAGCTTTTAAATTGAGTAAACTCTCTTCCGAGTGGCATGAATTTTTGACCTCTGACCACCAAAATACTAACAAGTTCATCCTTGAGTCTGAGTGAATGGTTGTGGCAAATGTGACGAAATTCACTCGGGGTGTTGCCGAAATATTGCGTTAACCAGAATATCACGCAGCCCAAAAATGCCTCCAATCAAATCTTTTGCCATTGCAGAGGCATGAAAAGGAGTTGGGGCATTTTTTTGAAAGCTGTGCCCTTGTCTCCTGATTTAGTTTCAGTAAAAACTGGCACTTGCCAGAATTTGAGGTCAAAGAACAAGCTTAAGTTGAAAACTGTCATCTGTGAAAGTTTTTTCACAATAAAAACACCAAGAAAAAAAACTCAGCAGTGATCATGGATTAAGGGACATGACTGGATTTCCCCCCACCACCACATTCCCTTCACCTCTTAGTGCTGCGTAGTCAATCCTCTGTTTGATCTTGGTCCTGTCCACCAGCACAGCAAAGGTGTTAGTGAGGAGCAGCTGGCGAGGCCGAGGCTTGAAACCCCTCCTGTCGTACTTTATGACCGGAACACCGTACTGAGAAGCACAGAGACATTACTGTGAGGCAGATGATAGCTTATGTAGCACTTAAAAGAAAAAAGAAAAAAAAAAAAATCATCAAAAAAAACCCTCAGTCCCACCTGCACTTTGTCATTGCCGAGGGTCTGGATCACTTTGAGATTCATTTGCTCGCGTTCTGTTTAAAGCAATGGGAATTTGGGATTTGGTAAATATTAAACAGTTCCTGGTACATTTTCTGTATGTGTTAAGCATGCCCAGAGGTAATGGATGCATGTATCAGCATGTACCCAGCCTGGAGTCCAAAAACAACCTTCCTACACTCTGAGGGTAGTTGTCTTTCTGATCCTTGAAGATCTCACTGGCTACAACCTTCTGCTTCATCTACAGCAAAGAAAAAAAATAATAAGGGAGGAAAATAAGCAGATTCTAGATTATTTTTCAAGCTTTAAGACTTTCTCCAGTCAGCGTACCTGCTTCCTCCATTCAGGCTGGACCCTCCTGCAGTACTTCATGTACATGTTTCTCATGTGCAGCTTCCGCAGGTGCTCAGATGCCTGTGGGGCATCAAGGGGTTCACAAGCTGCATTATTATCTCTACAAATGTGTACTTGCATTCATTCTTGCATGTGCACACTGTAAAAATTAACTAGTGGTTATAACTAAAAACAGGCAGATCTTAAAAAATAAGTGTATGGATTGATCAACCAGTAGAATGACTGGCTGTTTTTTACCTCAAAGAGGGAGGGAGGAGGCGTTGGCCAGCTTTTGTCCAAAACGCTCTTGGGCAGGTTTTGGCGTAGGTTCTTAAGAAAGGAGTAGCGTACATGATCCAGGAAGTACTCATTTTCCAGACAGTATTCTTCGTGACGGTAGATGAAGCCTTTTATGAACCTGAAAAAAATGGATAGATATGAAGGAAGGAGATTTACTATGCATGCAAAATGCATTTGTAAGAGAATCTACAGAAAACAAAACCTTCACGAAGTATCAGTGAAGCACCTGCGTATCAACTCAGCAGCCTGTCGACGCCGCTTAGCCCTCCTGCGTGCTTTCATCCCTCGCCATGCAGACTGGATCACTATTACTATACATACATACAACATGCATTAACAAATATTAAAACCAAGAAAATATAGTTAGCGTCCCAAGACAGAACCAACTTAGGTTCTACCTGAACTGGTCGAGAAGTTAGATTTAACTCTACAAACACAAAAAATAGAAGCAAGTACACTGAAATATTTGAGCAAGAATGTGGCCCGTGTGAGAATTCCTCAGTGGAATAGGAAACCTTGATTGCCAATCCAAAATCGTTTTTTGTGCATGTATACGCATTTGACAAACAATGTAACTGTACCCAATAACAACATTTGTATAAGTAAAAGTTAAAGTAAGTCAAGCTAACATTTGTTTGAATATGACAAACACAAATATAATAAACCCGTCCATATTGTTGAGTAGCTACTGAATAATCCGGTGGGGATTTCTGTTTTCGGAACACAGCGAGGTACAGTTGACAGAGGGACGTGCGCTGACCTGCAGATCGGATGCGCTGGTACTTGGATCTCTCCCTGTACCTTCTCCATGATGTCTGCAGGGTCAAAGCTGGATCACACAAAGGAGAAAGTGGATTTATGCATCTCTATTCTGGTGTTCACCAAGGATTTCTGACAGCTTAAAATGTATTATCCTTCCCTGTGTTACTCACCTAAGTCTGGTTTCTTTGCTTCAAGTGCATCCTCAGTGGTGAAGAGAGTTTTTGGGAAGCGGATGAAGATTTTTGAGCTGCAGAAAGTAGACAGAGAAATTTGAGATCATCTGATGATAAGCATTTGCTGTAGGAGCACCACTGCATTTAGCCTGGGTGGACTCTGAAATCTGTTGTAACGACAGAGCTGCTACCAAACTGACCTCCCACTCTATAATTTCCCCTCTCTCCAACAACTCCTTACCTTCCCAGTTTGTACTCTTCTTCTTTGTAGCCAAGGTGGCTGACCAGAGTTGAGACACCGTCCACAAGTGCGCCATGCCAATTGGGCCACGTCTCCGGGCACAGGGGCTTATACCTTACGTTATTTATACAAAATTATAATGACAGAGGGCTGAACTTATACCGTACAACGTTTTCCCTGTAAATCATTCAGACAGACTGTCAGTCACCTCTGCAGGAAGGCTTCGAAGCGACGTCGATAGGCAAAGCCAGCTCTCCTGACTCTCAGGCTTTCCATCAGGCCCAGGTACTTCACCTGGTGTCTGACCAGAACCTCATCAAACCTGCCTGTAGGGACACGGATTTTTCACTAGTGGTACTTTTATGACAAACAGTGTACAGTATATTATATGTATTATAGTCTTATATTACATAGGTAAGTTATCAAGAAGCCTTTACTTGCCTCAAATGATGAAAAACTTTGAACCTTTTTTTCTTATTATTAGAAACCTGCATTTATTTCTAATATTTTCTTTTAGACTCTTTTTTTTGACCCTCTGTGTAATTATGTCAGCAGATCTTACTCAATGGGAGGCATTTATTGTGAAATATCTGCAGAGTTTTATAAATATCTGTAATGAAGTATTTAA
>KV751332.1:3315335-3326977 GCA_001698575.1 Mola mola | reverse complement strand
GGCCACGATGGGGGACACTGGAGAACCCATGGCACAGCTGTGTTTCTGTCTGTAAAACACTTCATCGTATTTGAAGTATGTCGTGGAAAGGCAAAGGTGCAGAAGGTCACAAATTTGGTCAGGGTCGAAGTTAGTTCTGGTGTGTAGAGAGCTGTCTTGTTGTAGACGTTTTCTAACCGTCTCTACTGCCTCACTGGTGGGTATGCACGTGAAAAGAGAAGTGACATTAAAGGAGACCATTGTTTCATCCGCTGGCAGAGTGAGGTTCTGTACCTCCTTTGTGAAATCTATGGAGTTTTGGATGTGGTGCGGTGTGTTCCCCACCAGAGGGGACAGGATACCAGAGAGGTGTTTGGTGATGTTGTAGGTCACCGAGATGATGCTGCTGACAATGGGTCTGAGTGGCGATCCTTCCTTGTGGATCTTGGGGAGACCATAGATGCATGGAATGGCCTCTCCAGGGTCAGCAAGACAGCTCTCTACACACCAGAACTAACTTCAACCCTGACCAAATTTGCGAGCTTCTGCACCTTTGCCTTTCCACGACATACTTCAAATACGAAGAAGTTTTTTACAGACAGAAAGACGGCTGTGCCATGGGTTCTCCAGTGTCCCCCATCGTGGCCGACCTCTACATGGAGGAAGTGGAGGAGAGGGCTCTAACAACTCCCAGCCACTGGTTCAGATATGTGGATGACACATGGGTCAAAATCAAAACTCAAGAATTGGAGGCTTTCACGCAACACATAAATGCAGTGGACAAGAACATCAAGTTCACCAGGGAGGATACAAAGGATAACAGTTTGCCCTTCCTGGATTGTGCGGTGTCTTTTGGTAAGGATGGTAACCACAGCATTGAGGTCTACAGGAAGGCCACACACACAGACCAGTACCTCTTGTTTGACTCCCACCACCCACTGGAGCAAAAAGGGTAATCCGGGGGGTAATCCGGACACTAAAAGACCGGGCCCAGAAGGTTCCCTCAAGCACAGAGGGAAAACAGAAGGAATTGACACACATCAAGACAACGTTCCAGACATGTGGCTACCCGAAGTGGACCTTTGTCAAATCGTCCAAAAGGCACCACAAAGAACCATCCAAGGCAGAAAGTGAAAAACGGAAGAACATGGTCATAAATATTCAGAAGAATCTTCCAAAGACACAAAATTCGAGTTAACTTCAAACCGGGCCAGACCTTAAGACAGAGACTGGTCCACCCCAAGAACAAAACACCCAGGCATAAACTCAGTAATGTTGTGCATGCTGTTCAATGCACAGAGGAGTGCTCTGACCTTTATATAGGGGAAACCAAACAGCCCCTCCACAGACACATGGCACAACACAGGAGAGCCACCTCATCGGGACAGGACTCAGCTGTATATCTGCATCTTAAGGAGAAAGGTCACTCCTTTGAGGACTCCAATGTCCAAGTTCTGGACAGAGAAGACAGATGGTTTGAAGGATGAGTAAAAGAGGCCATCTATGTCCACTTGGAGAAACCTTCTCTAAACAGGGATGGTGGACTAAGACACCACTTGTCTGCAACATACAATGCTGTCTTGGGAGCCCTCCCCAGGCGGCTTAACCCTCATACACACCTGGGGCCATGTGATCCCAAGGTGTCACATGAAACCAGGGGTGAGGGGCAAACACTCTCGAGTGATTCACACCTGGGCTCATCTGACGTTATCGACTCACATGATGCCTAGCTAGAGGATCGCCCCCCAGGCTGAATGCTTTCAACCATGTCCTCATTTTGGTGATTGCTTCCACCCACTCTGGGTTAAGTACCTGGGTTTCCCGCACTGACCCTCAGAACTGAAGAAGCCTTTCGGATGAGAGGCGAAACATCTTCAAACAAGATAAGAAGTCCAGTTGCTTCCTACTAAGCACTCCAAGATTAAGGAGCAGGCTATTTATTTATTTATTTTACTTGATTCAGCCTGAAAACTTATTCTTGGGTGGCAGTTTTTTTTTTTTGTTTGTTTGTTTTTTTTTGCTGCAAGTTTGGGAGTGGCCACAGGGTGAAATGGGAGGCAAAGCTGAGCAACACAATTAAATAAATTATATATTCAAGGGTATGTTCTTCATCTGGGGTAGTAAATCTAAAAGTACAAACTAATGTAAAGAGAAAAAAAAAGGGTATTTACCCCATTGGCAGATTTGGTCCCTACCTTATGTTGACTTCGGCCCAGTTAAGTTTTCTTAGCCCCGACTCTGACTCTATGTGACAGGCAGAGGAAGAAATATTTAAAAAGGGTGCTTGATCAAATTTAGACCACTGGCAGGTTAACTTAGAGAGCACTTTATTGAGTTGTTTAAAATGGAAAAGCAATGCAGAGGGCACTTATTGGATTATGTCCACTGGGAAGGCAACGTAGAGGGCATTTTATCATGTTTGGTCCACTGCAAGGGCACCCTTCAGGGCACTTCATCATGTTTTACCTACTGTAGGGGCATCAGAGAGTTATTTTTTAAACATCAGGGCACCAGATTGCCCCCCCTTGCTCCCCTCCTGAGTCCACCAGTGCTTACTACTTACTTAGTCCAAGTGACCACATAAAGCAGCTCCAACCCCCTGCAAACTGTCTAGATCTTTGACATGTACCTTCTTTCAGTGAATGATTCAAATCTAACTTGTTCATCAGCGTTGTGGCAGAAAGCTGCCCGGAACAAGGAGGATCTCTCGTTGTTCCGTTCACAGCAGGGTCAGTAAGGCTGGATGAGATTGAGCACTTTCTATATTTTTTGATGATGCAACCACGTTTTGTTGTTTTTAAATCCGGCGCAATAAACTAAGATCGATCTCAGTCGTGCGTGTCACCTCTCTGATGGCACGACCGGACAGGAGTGGATCACTGGAGGAAGGAGTCCCGCACACGCAGTGCGCGAGCGGCGGAGCGGCGACCTGCTGCAGTTGTGTGAGGGCGCCGCTGGGTGAGTCCCTCTCTCCGCCGCCTCTGTCTCCACAGCTCCCTTTTCCCAAAGAAAAGAAGAGGAGAACTAGGTCCGGGGAGGAGGGCCGCCGCCATTATCGGAAAGCTGGCACAAATAGCGCTTTCGCACGCGCAATCTGCTCGCGAGTTGAGCAGCACATGAGCACATTTTGTGTCGCGGCCGACGCACATTGTGAACGAAACAGCGCGGTGATCGCCGCAAACTCAGCGTTGTCTCGCGTGCGCGACCGGCCCTGCGTTATGTGGCCACAACAATGGACTGAATAATCATTGGAAAGGCAACGTGGTGAACCGAGAAGGAGGCGGCGAAGTCGATTTTTAAACGCCTGGCTGTCGCTCGAGGACGAAGCCCTTGCACGGACAGCCCCGGATCGTTCGACCGCCCGGGATATTTATTTCTGCCTTGTTTGAAGGCTGCGAAAACAGTGATGCTAAAGGAGGATCCGGGCACGGCCAATGAATATTTAAATGAAAGTAGCCCGTCGCACTGAGCTGTGGTATCGTCAGTATTTGGTGAGCTGGGACGACATATAGTGTGTTCTGCGGCTTTCTGCTTGTGCACATCAGGCGGCGACGGCTGCGGCAAGGCTGACAGATGCGAGAGGAGAAGGGGAGAAACGCGATGGTATGTACCCTGCACGGGCTGTTTCCCCGTGAAGCTGTCGGTGCTACACCCTTACACAGCTGGCTAAATAAACCCCCCTCAAACATCGCCCGTCGGCGCGGAGAAAGGAGGCTATCAGTGTGCAGATTCATGATGTAGACAGCAGCAGCAGCAGCAGCAGGCCTGGCGTGGTCAGCCCCTCTGCGTGCACCCGAAAGCCCACTGCTGTTAATCCTCCGCAGAACACAGAAGGTTACCAAATCCTATCCGGGAAACTAAGCTACGTGAGAGAATTGTGGCGAAGATTGGCTCGAGTGTGACGCTTGTGAGGGCAGCGTGCTTGTTTTTTTTGTGTTTTTTTTTGTGTGCGTGTGTGTGCAGAGAACTTGCGTGTCGGTCAGGGGATCAGGCCTAGCTCAGCTGAGCCGTATGGACCGCCCGTGGTCGCCTCTGACCCTGCCGGAGGTGTTTGTTTGCACTGTGCGGTCGCTTCTTGTGACGAGATAGCCTGTAATTCTGCTTTTTTGTTGTTGTTGCCACAATGTCTGACCGCCGTCTGAATCATATCAGCAGTTGGCATGTGTGCCTGCAGTTCAAATTATGGGGTTCAGAATTGCATTGGTGCTGTAATAATGGGTGCATGCAGTCAATGGCGAGTGACGTGAACATTAACATTCTCAAAGGGATGAGCAAGTTCACTGTCCTATGGGTAGTCCTAAGGTTGCACACGTGTCTGTCTCTCTTTCATCCAGTCACTGTTTTTGTTTTTACAGATTAGTTTGATTGCTGCTGTTTGAATATGATTGATATAAACAACAACAGCAAAGACAACCTGCCCACAGCATAGTCATATTCAAGCTTGTCACTCCATCCAGGGATCAGCCGACATGGTCATTCAGAAGCACCACTCCCAACACATCTCATTCCATTAATTCAGTCTTTACTACACTAGCTCTATTTATTTTATCTTCAGATGAGGACCACAGCTGAAACGATTAGATGTAACATTAAGTGACAACAATCAAAGCCTGTCTTCACTTTTTTTGTTTTTTTTTTTAATTTCTGTAAAAATGAATGGTGAATTCTTTCAGCATCTCATAAGTGAATATTCGTCAGTTGTCTGTGATGGTAAATACAGTGCCTTTGTGTTGACAACAGTTGTTAGAAATGAGCAGTTTTGAAGATGTCGCCTTGGGCTTTGGGAGGCTAATGAGGCTTTTAAAAAATATTTTAAGAAAGTTGTCAGCAGTTCTATTAAACAATGCAAGTTGTAGACCTGGAATTGACATTAAATCTGCAATTTAATAAAATATGGCAATATTGGCAAACGTGTTCATTTTAAATTGATTATTTTAGTTTGGCCATTAATTATGCATTAACAAAAATCCATAGAAGATATTGTGAGAGATATTGTGAGCAGTAGTTGGTATTACTGTAGTAGTACTAATCATGCATTTCTCATATCAAGAGGTGATATTTTGGTACATTTCATATGTGGAAGGGTTAAATGTCAGTTGACATTGATAGTTGCCCCTTTGTTAATTTTAGTCTATTTCTTTCACCCACTTTAATGTAAATTTTAATTTTGTTCATTGCCCATTTTGCCTGATTTCTCTCTTCTTTTTTCTTTGACAGGATCTAATTCATATAAGGACTTGAATGGAAAAAATCTTCTGAACATATCACTGTGCTGCTATTTATTGAAATCGAAACCCAACAGAAGAAACAAAGGAAAGTAAAATCTGATCTCCACTGTGGATCAGCAACTTAATGGACAAACATTCACGTAAAATCCTTTATACAGTGCCTGTTTATGGCAGGATGAGCGTCAGCAGACTATGATGGCGAAAAAGCAAGATGCACGATCGCCCATTTACAACCTCATTGTGGTGGGATTGTCAGGAACTGAGAAAGAGAAGGGGCAATGTGGGGTTGGCAAATCCTGCTTGTGCAATAGGTTTGTGCGGCCTAGTGCTGATGACTTCTACTTGGACCACACATCAGTGTTGAGCACCAGTGACTTTGGGGGTCGAGTGGTTAATAATGATCACTTTCTGTTTTGGGGGGAGGTGTCACGGGTCCTGGAGGAGGGGCCGGAGTGTAGGATGCATGTGGTGGAGCAAACTGAATTCATAGATGACCAGACATTTCAGCCACACCGTAGCACTGCTATGCAGCCCTATATCAAACGGGCAGCTGCAACCAAGTTGGCTTCAGCAGAGAAGCTCATGTACTTCTGTACGGATCAGCTTGGCCTGGAGCAAGACTTTGAGCAAAAACAAATGCCAGAAGGCAAGCTGCAGGTTGATGGCTTCCTGCTTTGTGTTGATGTCAGCCGAGGCATGAACCGCAACTTTGATGACCAGCTAAAATTTGTCACCAACCTGTATGGTCAGCTTAGCAAATCTAAGAAGCCTATTGTCCTGGTCCTTACCAAATGTGATGAAGGAGTTGAACGCTACATCAAAGATGCACATACCTTTGCTATCACAAAGAAGAGTCTACCAGTAGTTGAGACTTCTGCACGCTCCAATATAAATGTGGATCTTGCCTTTGTCACTTTGGTTCAACTTATTGATAAGAGCAGGGGCAAGCCCAAGATCATTCCCTATTTTGAAGCGCTAAAGCTCCAGAGTCAGCAAATAGCATCAGCCAAGGACCGCTATGAGTGGCTTATCAACCGTATTGTAAAAAATCACAACGAAACCTGGTTAAACACCAGTCGACGCATGAACACCTCCCCAGAGTACAAAGAATATGTGTTCTTGGAGGGAACGGCAAAGTGCAAGAAGCTTTTTCAACAACATGTGTACCGTCTGAAGCAGGAACATATTGAGAGGCGTCGCAAAATATACTTAAGCACTCTTCCTTTAGCACTTAGTTCTTTGGTGCCTGACCTGGATGAGATTGATCAGTTGAGCTGGTCTGGGGTGCAGAAGGTGCTAGAGTCCAAGCAGCACTTTGCCCACTGGTTTGTTGTTCTGGAGGACTCGCCATGGGAAGATACATCTCACATTGATAACATGGAAGATGAGCG
Organism: Mola mola; assembly: GCA_001698575.1. Classification (NCBI taxonomy): domain Eukaryota; kingdom Metazoa; phylum Chordata; class Actinopteri; order Tetraodontiformes; family Molidae; genus Mola; species Mola mola. The sequence continues at coordinate 3,320,379 of KV751332.1, read as the reverse complement.
AATCCCTTCAGACCTACTGGAGACTGCTGAAGCAGAGGAAATATTTAATGCCCACCTGGAACATCTGCGCAATGAGTGCAGACGGGCAGAGATGAGGCTGGAGTTTAAACAGAAGTTAGCTTCTTCTCCCTTTGTCACACCTGGCAAACCGTGGGAGGAGGCCCGCAGCTTTATCATGAATGAAGAATTCTATCAGTGGCTTGAGGAGCCAGAGTATTTAGACCTTTACAACAGGCACCAGAAGGAGATAATTGACCGCGCTAAAGAAGACTTTCAGGAGCTCCTACTGGAGTACTCTGAGCTTTTTTATGAGCTTGAAGTAGATGCTAAGCCAAGTAAGGAGAAGATGGGGGCAATTCAAGAGGTTTTGGGGGAAGAGCAGCGGTTCAAGGCACTGCAAAAACTTCCAGCTGAAAGAGATGCTCTAGTATTGAAGCATATCCACTTTGTGTACCATCCTACAAAGGAAACCTGCCCAAACAGTCCTCACTGTGGAGATTCTAAGATTGAACAAATCCTGGTTTCTCATTTTCCCATGTCTTACCCCTTTTTGGATGTTAAGCCTCATTTTGGGGACACCAAGGCTGACAGAATTAATCTTGTCATACTCGGGAAAGATGGGCTGGCCAGAGAATTTGCCAATGAGATCAGGGCTCTCTGCACAAATGATGACTGGTATGTTCTAGATGGGAAGATGTATGAATTGACCCTGCGCCCTATTGAGGGAAATGTACGTCTTCCGGTAAATTCCTTCCACACACCCACTTTCACCCCTCATGGGTGTCTCTGTCTGTATAATTCAAAGGATTCCCTCTCTTATGTGGTTGAAAGCCTTGAGCGACTCAGAGAATCAACTCTCGGTCGAAGGGATAGCCAGTTCGCACAGCTGCCAACATCACTGCTTTTAGTCACTAAAAGAGGCGTAGGATCATATGTAGATATAGGTGGAGAGACTGCCTTAAACTTAATAACACAGGGGCAGCAGGTTGCAAGGAGACTGCAGTGTAGCTTTTTAGACCCTGCCTCCCCTGGTGTTGGCTACGGCCATAATGTCAATGAGTCCCAAATCAACCAGGTGCTGAGAGGCCTTCTCGATATCAGGAGGAGCACATCCTTTAGTAGCAGCTCCCCACCCCTCCTCCCGGAGCCTCCAGGTCTCCGGGACTCTCCTCATCAGCCAGCCTCAGAGGCAGATCTTCGCATTGTTATGTGCTTAATGTGTGGAGACTCCTATGACATCGAGCAACTCCTGTCCCCTTTCCTAATGCATCAGCACTGCAGGCCCATGTCTAATAGTGGCACCTCTGTGTTGCTGGAGCAGACAGTTGGTGGACACAAGCTGGCTATTGAGCTCTCTCTGCTCTCATACCACGCCTCCTTCACTTTGCGGAAGAGCAGGTTAGTACACGGATACATAGCTGTGTACTCGGTCTCCCGAAAAGCCTCCCTGGAGACGTTGTGTGCCTTCTTGTGTGAGGTTCAGGACATCATCCCAGTTCAGCTTTTGGCAGTGGGAGATAGCCAGGCAGAGCTTACTGACAGTGACTATGCCTGTGAGCAGCTGATTCAGGGGGAGGAGCTAGCCCATGAGATTGAGGGTCGTTTCAATAGTGTGGTTTGTGGATCCGGGGGCATGGTAGGAGGCCTGCACAGGATAGAAATGTTTCATTCTTTTCTGATGGAGGTGGTAGAGAAACGCAACATTGTGGAGGCCACCCACATGTACGATAATGTTGCTGAAGCATGCACCAATGAAAATGTGTACTCCCCCCGTTGCAGTTCTCCCAGTCCTGTCACCATGTTCCTAGATTCAGAGGATGATGTTGATCCATCGCCACCATACTATGATGGCACACTCACTTCTCATAGTGTGGGCTTCAACCTGCCTGACTTAGATTCCGCTGACATCTCTGTCATCTCTGATATCAGAGACTTTGAGAACAAACTCAACAACAAAGTACCCCCCCATGTGAGAGTTAAACCAGGGGTCACTTTTGACTTCCGCAAAGTGAGCCGTAACCCATACATCGATACACTGGGTCACCGCCGCTCCCTGCCCTCTGCTGTTACCTGGGTTCCTGGTGGGGATGTGGGCTACGATCCCTCAGACTATGCCGAACCTATTGATGCTGTTTCAAAACCCCGCCCCAGCAATGAAGAGATCATCTACTCAGTACCACACGACAGCACACAAGGCAAAATCATCACCATCCGCAACTCCAACAGGTTGCACTCTAATGGAAACGGCTCAGACAGTGAAGCAGACAGCAGTTCCCTGGAGCGGAGGAGGAAGTTCTCAGCAGCAGGGGTCAAGCCTCGTCTTTACCGAGACCGTTCCAAGCGGCTTGGCAAGTTCAGTAGCTTTCGCACTAGCTTCATAGGCAGCGATGATGAGATGGGAGCTCTCCCGAAGTCAAAGGAAGATGACTTTGGGACCCTGAAAAGCGAAAGTCTCAATGAAGAGAGTGAAGATCCGAAAAAGAGGAACATACTGAAGAGCCTGCGACGAACAGCCAAGGTATGCAATACTGTTTACCAACTTCTCTTTTAATCCAGCAGAAGCTGGTCTGTAATCTCTTACAGCACTTTTAATTAACTCATTACTTGTTTGAATTACATCGCTATCAGTACAATTGAGGTCTCAAGCATAAATAAAGTCTAACAGATATACTGTATATTCAAATGTCTGCAATTATATAAACATTAAACTTGTGACTGAGGGCAATGAACGCCTGGTTTTCTGCAGTTGAGGAACTGCACAATGACATAATTATCTCTGCTTGATACACTCAATGATCTTTGTCTTTTCTTTTTCCCAGAAAACAAGACCAAAGCCCCGTCCATCAATTCCCAAGCCCCCAGAGAGCAATTACTTTGGGGTCCCCCTCATGAATGTGGTATCCCTGGACAGACCTATTCCACTCTTCATTGAGAAGTGTGTCCGTTTCATTGAGACTACTGGTAAGTTACTGTCTTTTTAACTCTAATTATGTATATGATGTGTCCAACTCTGATTTAAAGTTTCATTCCTAGAATTGCTGATTTATCTGTCTTCACTCTTCACTATACTCTGGGTGACTAATACGTTAAGATAATCATCTAAACATGCTTATTGTTAAATCTCTTCAACCAATGCACCTGTTCATTATCACAGTGTGATGTGGAATATAGAAAAGGGTATACTGATTTAAGCACTCCTCTAAAAACTGCCAGCGTCTGTATTGTTATGTCTGTTCGCAACAGGGCTAATGAAGTGCTTTGCTCGTTTCCCACTGTGTCCCCCCACGTCTTGCCCCGTTTCTCTGCGGCGCTTTCTTTCTCCTCAGGCCTGAATACGGAGGGTTTGTACCGCGTAAGTGGCAACAAATCAGAGATGGAAAGCATGCAGAGGCAGTTTGAACAGGGTGGGTTGCTCATCAGCTGTTTGACATGTAATTATGTGGCTGTCTAATCAAAAATAAACAGAGATTTAACAAAGGAAAGTAACATGCTACCGATTGTTCAGCCCGATGACAGCTGCTCCTGATGGGTTTATTTTCTCCGATCTCCTAAATGCTCTCATTCTCCATGTGCAGACCATGGATTAGACCTGGTGGAGAAAGACTTCTCAATAAACACTGTGGCTGGAGCCCTCAAAAGCTTCTTCTCTGAGCTGCCTGAGCCCCTGGTGCCTTGTGCCCTGCAGGTGGACCTACTGGATGCTTTCAGTAAGCAAACACCACTGTGCTGGGAGGGTCTTGAACATTGAAAGATTGTTTCTTTAGGAGGGAAGAGGGCAGGGACTGTTTTGCCAGACCTGAAGAAGATGAGAATGAAACTCCTTGTGATGCAGAGAGAAATTTATGTTCCAACTACAGTTTGTTCTCAGCTTTAACAGCAACTGATCTGTGTTTGTGCAGAAATCAATGACAGAGAACAGAGGCTATACACCATGAAGGATGTCCTGAGGAAGTTCCCCAGGGAGAATTATGATGTCTTCAAATATGTACTGAGCCACTTACACAAGTAAGTTCCCTGTATCAACTTTGAATCAGTTTCATGCATTTGTGGTTCTCTGTTGTAGACACCCATCTCTTTTTCTTCACTCTGTGAATAAGTTGGCATCTATCTGTGTGTTTTTCCTAGGGTGAGCCAGCTGAGCAGGTTGAACTTGATGACCAGTGAAAACCTGTCCATCTGTTTCTGGCCCACGCTCATGAGGCCCGACTTCACCACTATGGACGCCCTGACTGCCACACGCACCTACCAGACAATCATCGAGACCTTCATCCACCAGTGTGCTTTCTTCTTTTACAACCAGCCCCTCCTGGACTCCCCCACCGGCCTGGCAGGCTTGCCGGCGTCGCCAACCACCTCCCTCAGCGGGAGCTCCGCCTACTCTTGTTACCGCTCCTCCCCTCCCCACACCACCACACACTTCAGCCCCCTGCAGCAGTCCCCACCGACCACCCCCCAGTCTCCCCTGCAGTCCCTGCTCCCTCCCCTCCACCAGCACCCCCACTCCCACCACTCCCCCGCCGAACAAGAGACACTGTGAGAGACAGTGAAGCCGCGTGTGCCCATGTTGATGTTGGACCTTATCACCAACACGCAAACACACACATCACATTTCTGAACTAGCTGATGAAGAGAAGAGATGGGAAGTGTGAGAGAAACCTCCCTAACCTGTCATGTGTACCATTATTTGTGTGCATTGGTCCCGGCCGTCATTGTTGGTGACTCTTCCTCTGCCCTCTGAACCCCCTGATGGCCTGGAATCTGACATCAGCTCAGAAGCAGAGGACGGAGGTCGCCGTCACAGCAAGCCAACATTACCAAGAAATAGAAGCCTCTATGCCAAGCTGGAAGGAATGATTTGTGGCCACCATGCTTTTATCTCCATGAAAACTTGTCTTTTTTTAGTTTAGTTTCATGTTTTTGTCTCATGAAAGTACTGCCACTGGATTTTTAGACTGTTCCTCTGTAGGTCCTTTGGTCAGCATTTGGCTCCATATAGCAGGTCCTCTGTCTTGCCTGTGGGGTTTCTCTCATCGGCTGTACTTGA
>KV751332.1:3266195-3315291 GCA_001698575.1 Mola mola | reverse complement strand
TTCACATCCAGGGATGCACTTTAATGATCACTATTCTTTTTTTTCTCTTCCACGATAGGGTATTTTGTTGTTGACATAGTGTTTTCTTGAGTGTTTTTAAATTTACAGCTCAAACAGCCATACTCATTGCCTCTACAGAGCTCTGGCAGATCAAACTTTGTTTACAGACTTGCTTTTGTATCCACAAACTTACCTGAAGCACTTTTTTTTGATAGCGTAGTGTTACATTAGAAGAAATGCCACATTGATTAATTGTTCACATTGTTTGTTTAGTGGTTGAGTGTGCTGTCAGTGCAGGCTTGTTAAACAAGATCTTTTTGTAAACTCTTCAGTTTAAGTCGATCCAGACGTCCCATTTTTAGGTTGATGGGAAATCTGATTCTACTTGTGTTCCTCGTTCATCCAGCCATGTGAAACCTTTTTTTTTTTTTTTTTGTCCTCTCTCTAACTGTCAGCTGATCAGATGTGATGTTTAGGGACGCGATCGTTTTAATATCAGAGAGGACTGCCGGCCATCAGTCAAATGAAGGAGAATTAATTTCGCCATTTTTGAATGTGTATCCTCGTCATAGCTTAACACAACCCTACATCACCGTCTGGTGACCATGGAAACCAAACACTTGAACAACGATAGGTTGCTGGATGTGTTGTTGCTGTCTATCAAACCAAGCTCTTTGTATTCATCTAACGTTAAGAACCTTTAACTCTGAAGGTTTAGTATTCTCGACGCACTGTTACTTCTAGTCCTGCTATTCAATACGATTACCAGTGGAAGATCAATGACACATTCAGGAAGAAGCCGCGGCCGTTAACCTGCTCTAGTGAACTAGTTTTATGCTAGCGTATTGTCCTCCCCCTCTGTGGAAAACAAGCAGCACAGTTTCAGTGGTAGCACCGTTAAAGAAGACCTGATGATTAGCCGTTAAACGTATGAGAGGAAGCACTGAAAAACAGGCCCCCACCTCCCCAGACATGTAAGATCTGGATGATTGGGGATCTGTAATGGTTCTTGGTTACAATAGTGACCAGACTACTTAGATCACTGGTTGTAGGAGTATTTGGGATGTCACTTACTGGTACTTTTTGGAAACAATGCTGTTGGTAGTCAGTTATTTCATGCGTTCATCGGACTCAACTGGAGTGCTAATAGTCGTAACATTATGACTGGCATGGAACCAACCAAGCAACTGTCCCACTATAACAAGATTCTTGGGAGAATATAATCTCGCTGTATCACTTGACTTCTGACAAACCTTTGGCAAATCTGCCTTCAGTGAGCAAAAAAAAAAAAAAAAAAAAAAAAAAAAAAAAAAAAAGTGAGCGCATACTACTCTATAATGGTTGTTTATTTGTATGTTGGGTAACGCCACGCTTTAGTCAATGGTAGAAAACATTTCTAGTGTGTATTTCAATGATTGAAAGTCCATTTTTACAATTTTTGTGAATGGTTCAAGGCCACTTAAGTTTAGTGCATGATTTAAAAAAAAAAAAGAAAAAAAAATTAAAACACACACAGACACGCACACACCAAGGGGAGAAGGGTGAAAGCCTCTTCCTGTTTTAAAACATGAAATTAGTGCAAGAACAAAACAAACGCTGAAGTGAAATAGCCGAAACATAAACGTTTATGTACTGTGCACCAAGAGCAAACCGTGGAATTTGCTTGACTGAGAAACGTGTTTGAAGATGAAGGCCTTATGTGAACTGTATAATAGTTAATAAATTAAATCTTGTAAAATTGCCCTCAGCCTCCTTGTGGTGCCTGTGCTTGGATCTGCCGTTGAGACTTTTGCATTTTGAGCGCTTCCTCCATCCAAAACTGCGCGTGCCTCAAGTGGAATTTTAATTTATGAGGCCACACAATAGCAGCCAGATTAATATTGTCACAACAAAGGAATCCAGGGAATGAGGCATCAAGCATCTAATTTTGTTGGTTACAGCCTTCAGGGTTTTGTGAAGGCTCGCGACAGTTGTTTGAAAAGGCCCGCTGCACTCTGTCAACTGCCAAAATATTACACCTGCTATTATTATCCACTCTTTGGGATTGTGCAATGTGGTTTCAATTATTCTCCTGATCGACAGATTTGGTGAGCAAACACAACAATTCATGAATACGTGCCTGTAGTCCTCAGAGATAATCAGGGCCTATGCTTAATCTGGAAAGCACACTGTTTTCACTCAGATATCCATGAAGCATCTTCATGAACAAACTTCAGTTTACACACATTAGTAAGACAGGAAGACCTCCAATCTAGGGACCTGGAGCTGTAGTATTTTGGCACTGTGCAGGTGCCCCTGAAAAGCATCAATTATTCACAGCATATCCGTCATGACTGACTGCACTCCTTCACCGATGTGGAGGGATTTGGATGGTATAATTCTGACGCCATCTTGTGGCTGCACAGCTGTAAAGCTGTAAAACAGTGGGGGTATTTTAAAGTCCCCGTCCAGTCAGAAATGAGCTTCTCTCCTCGGTCTACCAGTTGAAAATTTTGTGTTCCGGCCCCGAGGAATGATGTATGTGTGACAGCAAAAGTATGTCTGGACCGAAAGAATAAATTTTCTGTTTATGCGAGCCCGAGTCCAGGGTTGGAGATCTAACACGTACTGTCTCCCACTCCCAAGAGGTCCTGCCAAAAGTTGAATGTTTAAAGAAAAAAGACTGCTTTATTACCTTCAGACGACAGCAATGCCCGCATTAACAAAATGATCCTATCGCCTCTACTTCAAACTCAAACAGGAGAAAATGTGTGAAAAATAAGGTTTAAACCAACTCCATTATGTTCCCACGAATACAGAACTCCAAAACTGGCCTTATTAATTCAAATTCACAAATGACCACACTTACTGATGAGACGCACTGCCTGCAGATGGGCCTAAATAGGTTGGTCCTCTGGGCCATCTTCTGGAGAAGCAAATGTGGTGGCAGGAGGCCCTCTCCTCCATCCATCTACATACAATTCACCTGGCTTGCTGCATTTCCAAACAAACACAAGCATGCACACTCACACCTGAATCACAGCTCCAACCAGTAAACTGGAGGAATATTCAAAAACACAAAATACAAAAATATGACCCTCGTTCATAACATCCACGCACACTAACACTAGTTTGGAAGGCAATCCTGGTGACGTGGGGACTTGAAGCGTCTAGTGCAGAAAGAGACACTGAGAATGGACATTTTATGTCCAGCAGATAAACACATTGTGCTATAGAGAGTTCAACACGCTGCAGTTCAGGAAAACACATACAAAAAGACAAAACACCAGCAGATGAAGAAGACATCGTCATCAATTTGAGTCTGCAAACATAAGACAACCATGCGAGAAATGCTGCACGTGGCATTCATGACAACAAATACTGACCTTTCGTGGGGACATCAAAAAGTGGACACATGGAATTCACTTGTTTTGTGACTGTTTGTGACTCCCAAAGTTATTCAAATCAGTAACTTGAAAGTGATATCATAAAAATAAACAAAAAAATACAAATTTGGACAGTGTGTTTTTTTTCTATTTTTGTTTGCTGTGAGTGCTTGTGGCCCATTTTTTTTGCATTTTTGCCATGATTTTCTATTTGGTATTTTGTAGCCAAAACCTTGTCAGTTTGACGCAGATGTTTTCATAATTTGCTAGGGTTTTGTTTGTTTTCTTGTGTCCTCTTAAGTTTCAGTGCATTGAACTCTGAACATTCGGCCAGTTCCTTGAATTATCACTTTCCTGTTTTGATAGCAAGAGAAATTCAATTGTGTCTTCAGCTGACTCTCTGTTAAAAAGGCCATTTAGAGGAATGTGGTTCTGGCATTAGTTTTTGTAATATAATTTAAGTGTTTGATGTATATTGAGTTTGTATTGTTTGTATTGTAATTGTAAATCCTAATATACCTGAAGCCCCCCAGGCTTCTAAAGGGAATACTGTATAGTGTAATACAACATGCCTTACTTTACTACACACAGGAACATACTAGTAACGGCTAACGGGCCTACAGAATGTCTGTGACGTTTGTCCATGGGCCTCTGTTTGTTCCAAAGCAAAAAGACAAATGTTCTCCAGATAGCTGTTGTTCTCCCAACTATAAAACTATAAAACGCTCATCACGCATCTTCACAAACAGTTTCATACTAGGGCTGCAGAGCAGGAGCATGTCTTTACCCATTTCACCAAGGAGATATTACTCTGACAAAAGCGGACTGTGAATTAGGAGGTATTTCATGCAGCAGAACAGCAGGTGCTGCCCAGACCGGAGGAGGCCCCTGAAGCCTGGTCACTGTTTTATTAATGTATCCTCAGAAGAACACAGGATTTAAAAAAAAAAAAAAAAAAAAAAAAAAGCTAAAGGGGCGATGAGACGATTACCTGATGTAGCAAACAGTTGCAGTCGTGTGTGGTTGGCTCAGCTGTCACGGTGGAGAGGCCTCGTTGTTTGGCTAAAACAGACTCCATGGCGCTGTCACCAGCTCCTGAATCAAATCAATAAGACACGATGAGCAGCTTCACTACAGACAGAGAACCACTTGTGCTTCTGCAGCTGCAGCTGAGCCATCACTAACAGTTTGGCATAAAACAACCAAAGGCACAGCAGGTGATTATTTCTTTAAGTGTGCACTGGCCAAGTCCATGATGTTCGTTTTTGTCTTCTTTCTCAGTTTGACTGGGCTGTAACATGTGGAACATAAACCGATATAAACAGATGCATAACTGACCCAGATTCAAACTACTCTTATAAAAGGTTCTACGCAACAGAAAACCTTGTCTTTATGTAATGAAGACCAGAGCAGATGACAGCATGATGAAATTAAATCATAAGAGTTCTCACCACAATATTTTGCTGCTACTTGGTAAAAATTATGCTATGCCTGTGTTGTGTTCGCATTTTACAATTTGGCTGCTCGTATTAATTTTCACCAGCAGAGGCCACTGTTGCACTCTTGAATGCAACTACACAGGCTATTTGAGATCTGTTTACAATAAATAGCATTTAATAAATAAACCACTGCATATTCTGTGCTATTTGTGATAAATTTGGTGGTGTTTACTTGTATATCATTGAAAAACAAAGTGCATTTTTTTTGTACAAACCATGCACCTTTTGTCTGCAGTCCTGCAATAGGAAACAAATTACTTTGGTTTTGCGGCACATTCTGGTTGGTTTGATTGTGCAACGGGAATTTAAGTGGAACTCACCTGACACAAGCTCCAATTCCTTTACGTAGCAGATTTTCAGTAGTGAAGGTCATTCATTTACATGAGGTAACCCTATCAAATTGTTGATAGGGTTGTAACAAATTGTAACATTGCAAATTGTATTGTATTGTATTGAAATTGTTCCTTTAGAAACACCTTGATTTTCTCTCTAAAATCACTATAAGAGTGACCTCTTACTATCCAGACAATATATTCCACAAAAGAAAAGCTCTAAGATGCCAAAAATACAACTAGTATTGTATCAATACCTGTAATTATTACCATTGTCTCACAGCAAAAAAATTTGTACAAGCAATTTTCTGCCATTGAAAATTGAGCAGTTCTTCAATTCCATACATGTAAATATTCTTTTATGTATCATTTTAAGAGTCCTTTGCTCATGATATTTGTTTTCTTCTTCTTTCAGTACTTGGAGCAATATACCTGAATAACTGGGGCACCTCAGCTTCAGTTGCTTTCAGTCTGAACCTTGGTAATTCCAGCAGTATGATAAAGTATTGGGACAAGCAAGGGACAGTGGGCACATCAGAAACAAGCAATGATACCCCAACACACTTGATGAGGAAAGGATTTCCCAATGTGTAACTCTGTAATCATTGGCATTTGATCGATCAGCCTTGTTGAAATGTGTGGACACATGCCTCAATATATTATGGACATAATGTACTGTATGTATGGTGAACCATATTACATCGATATGGGTGCAAGGTGCCCCCTGGGATGTCGAAAGGATAAAGGTTACTTGAGTGGGTCACAAACAGGTGACAGCTGATTCAAGTGTATGTTAAAATCACAGTTAGAGACGACCGACATGATGGTTTTGCCATTTGCAGTGTAAATTTACATCTGGGGGGGGGGGTTGGTCTCAGTGTTTTGTGCTCACTGCGTTTTCTTTGTTTCAGACAATGGGTACATGATTCTTAACATGCAATGCAACTCACCCGGGCATAGAGGCTATAAAGGACCTGCTAGTTCGTCTCGATTCCTTTATCTGTTGCTTGCTTCCTTTGTTGTATTTTCACTTGAAGACATCCAATGTTCAACATGCAGCCACTAACTTAGACAGTGCAGGCACACTGAGTTGCCTCCGTGCTTATGTATCACCATTTCTATTACTCATTAAAGTATAGTTTACTTTCTATCACATGGTTTGAGCCAGTTTATGACATTACTGTAACTCCTTGTTATCAGGCTGTACAACCAAGTCACTAAAAACCCCCCAGCTGATTCAAAACGCTGCTGCTTGTGTACTCACCGGAACACAAAAAAGAGTTCATATTGCTCCTGTTTTCTGCATTGGCTTCCAGTGAAATCCAGGATAGAGTTGAAAGTTCTCCTCCTCACCTACAAAGTTCTAAATGGTCAGGCACCTTTGTATCTTAAAGAACTTATAGCGAATTATAACCCAATTAGAACGCTGCGCTCCCTAAATGCAGGCTTACTGGTAGTTCCTAGGATCGCTAAAAGTAATCTGGGAGTCAGATCCTTCACTTACCAGGCACCTATTCTCTGGAACCAGCTCCCAGTTCAAGGATATGGGGCAGACCCCTCTCTGTGTGTAAGAGTAGGCTTAAAACCTTCCTTTTTGATAAAGCTTATAGTTAGGGCTGGCACAGGCCGGCCCATAGCTATGCTGCTATATGTCTAGACTGCCTGGGGGATTTCCCATGATACACTGAGCCCCTCTATTTCGCTACCTCGCTTTTTCCCTTCTTCTTCTACTCTCTACTCTGTCATTTCCCAATATTTGTGTTACTAACTTGCCCCCGGGGAGTCCCTCTGCCTTATCGTCTCTCAGCCACCTGGGGACGTGGGCGTGTCGGTTGTGGTAGCGACCTGCTATTCGGTGGAGATGTGACCTTGTGTCATGGATCATGATCAACTTTATCTATCCTACCCAGCAAAAGACAGAGTTGCCTGGAATCCTGACCTTGGATCACTGTCTTCAGATTTAGTGTTTATTTTAGTGAGGTCAGTCTGTCACATGTTGGTGTGACAGACTGACGTAAACGGAGATAAACAGAGATGAATAATGTGCCATCACTTCCTCCGGCTATACAAAAATATATCTGGGATGTGAGAGCTGCCATCTTGTGCTGTTGGCATCTGAGCCAGAGTCTGCACAGTAGAGAACACAAGCAGAGCACAGCTGTCAATCATGATGCCTCATCCCTCTTTAATGGAATGCAAAAATATCATAAATATAAAATAATTATAAACAAGCTGATCAGAAAAATGAACATTTCAACATAAATCAATGTGATAGCAACTATCTAAAAATACAGAAACCATCTTTGGGAATAATTTATGTGAGTTGTACTTTGAGTTTTTAGTTTGGCCTGATATAATTTAGGAGGAGGGTTTAATGACCTATACTGCAGTCCACCAGCAGAGGGCAATGGAGATGCTTCGGGTTCACTTCTTGGGGATCTCTTATGTCGTCTATCTTTATGAACGGTTTACGGAACCATTTCAGCGTTGCTTTAGCTATTTATCTGTTAATGTCTGTCAAAGATTATGCAAACAAACCTGTTGAGAATGACAGAAGCCGTGACGTATGAAAGATAGCTTTATTGCACAAGGTGTTAGAATGATCTTTTTAGTTTTTTGCTTTCTTTTCATAGAAAATGTACTTTTGAACACAAGCAATTGCTATAACAAGCAACTCAAACAAATGTTTTGGATACCCTCAACATTTTTTTTTGTTTGTTTTTGATTTTCATACATTTTTTTCCTTCAATTTTTCCCTTTTAGCAAGCATGCAATGAGATTTTTTTTTTTGAAGTTTAAAAAAATACCAAATAATGATAATTAAAAAAAAAAAAAAAAAAAAAGAAAACAGGACAAATGACAACATCAAAAGACCTTTAAAAAAGAATAAAAATTCAACAAATTTGTATCAAAAACATAAAGGAAAAGAAAATGTAATTATTTTGCCCATTTCAGATGTAAAATATTTTATTTTTTGATACTAATTCAATTTTGAAAGTGGGGCATTCAACCCTGATGTGTCCCCTGACTTATTTTGACGAAAATAGCTCTTCATACAAAACTGTGTTTATGTACAAGGCTTAATCTATAAACAACACTGACAAAGGTAGAGATGATGGATTCTAGTGTGTTCGGGGCGATGAATATTTACCTTTATTTTTCCAAATGCAGGAGAAGGACGGGAGTCTGAATGCTTGGGTTTACAGACCTACTCCAGTCTAGTATTTACACGACACTATAGTTTGTGTGGCCGGAAGAGCTACAGGTCCCTGATTTCACTTGGCTGTACAGGTTTGAGCCGCGGGTCACATACCTCAGTACTGCTTGGCCCCGGGAACCAAAATATTGACAAATCCCCAAAACAAATAATGATGGATATCATAAATCAATATCAACAGACCAACAGATATCCCTCCCCTATACAAACAAACAAACAAATGCAAATGGGTAAATAAATATAAACCACAAAACACTCATGGAGATGCTTCAAAAGACATTCCAATAGGTTCGTGAATGAATGCACATTAGAATAAAATGAAGGAAAGAAAGAAAGTGTGACATATACAATACTTCAGACAGGCTAACAATAAATATATCGATTTTAAAAGCCGAAATCCCTGACATGTAACATCGCTCCACGTTATATTATTTTACTTCATTCACATCATGACTGGGATTCCTTCAGCTAATTGTCCATTTCTTTGGAGAACAAAAGATCGCCTGACCAACACCAAAGCCAAAAACTGAAGCTTTCATTCTGTATTTCAACCCGTCTGAATCCACTTTGTCACAAACATCCTCTTTGACTCTGATTCGGTTTGCCAATGCTACTGTTTCAATCAACCACTCAGGCCGTCAGAGTCAGAGGGGCTTTCTTCCATCATATCCACGCTCAGCGACAAGGGCTGCAAATGAGAGAGGTTGTTATCTTTTCACCCAGCCTGCCTACTACTTCAGGAAGTCAAACTAAACTTTTCCAATTCAAGACAGAGCTTGGAAAGAGCCGTTCTCCGTCTGTGTGGGAGCAAAACACTCTCCTCTTTGTCGGTGTACATACAGAAACATACAGAGCATACCATACATATACTATACTTTTTCATTCTTTAGTCCGACTTCTTTTAAAATTTCTCATTATTAAATTTCATGACTGAGCGATTGTCTCGTTCTTAAATTTGACGTTAATATTTAATTGCTGTATACACTACTACACTATCGTAGTACATACAATTTATACTTTGTCATAATTTTTACTTAAATGTCAATAATATACCTACATAGAAATATATACTGTATGTAAATTCTTCATAATACCAAATAATCTCTATTTGTTGTAGTATGAGAAATTATAGCTTGCTCATTTGTGTTTTCATGATTTGCTTGAAAGGTTAGACACTGTTTCAGCTGGATAGAGAGTTGTGTTAATGTGATGTGAATTTTATACTTCAGAGTGAGCCTGAATTGTTTCTTTAGGGATTTCTGATTAGAGAAAGTTGGCCGATAGCCTTTTGGGAATTTTTCGGGACTTCAAGAGACACATAGAGGGAGAAGATATAGAAGAATAGGGGAACATAACTGTAAGTCCTGCATATTGACAATAATACTCAAACCATGGAGGACAGTATGAGTGTGTGTGCATGACAGACAGGATGGCCACACAGCTTCATACTGGCTATCGTAGTCTTCATCATCATCATAAACGTGGAGTTTTTAGCTCCTCATTTCAAGTCATTGTTTCCAAATGACCACAGATTTGCTTCCTGGTTCTTTGCTGTGTGAGTTCCCAAGAGGACTGAGCGGAGTTGAGCACCAGCCTGCTGGAACTGTTAGTTAGAGTTAGTAATTCTTTTATAGAGTCCTAGGTGAACAAGAACAGTAGGGTTATCTGGGTCTCTGTCTGGGAGAACACCAATCCCGAGGAAAATTAGACAGAACGCTGGGCAGTTCACCATTAGTTAGGTTTAAAGAAAGATGATCGAATGCCCTTTCTGATCCAGACCGAGGAGTACCAAAGTGGGGCTTGCCAAAGAGTGGGACAGCTATGCAAGTCTGTGCAGCAGAGCTAGCTACACCAGCGTGTATGACTTCGAGTAGGCCCCCACACTCTGTTTCTGCAGTCTCCCCAGTGCCGAGGAGCTGCTCTCGAGCAGCGAGTCTCTGGAGCCCCCGACCTTGTTACTGCTGGGGGGGTTGCTGCTTGTGCTGGAAGTGGAAGCCGTCGCTGCGGCGTTGGAGCTGGGCATGGTGAGAGTCCTCTGTGGCAAGGTGGCTGTTCCCGAGCTCGCACCCAAGCTACCCAGCCCAGAATGGCCCAGCGTCAGGGCCTGCTGCTTGGCAGAGTCAAGAGTCTTGTGACGGCCCTGGGTGTGATACGCCCGCTGCGTCAGGCTGCGGATTGAGGCTTCCCGTGGAGGCACAGCTGGGCACGGATCATGCAGCTCCCCTTGCTTGCGGAAGAACGGGTCTGTCTTCATGTAGAGGGGTAGGTTGCAGAATTCACCTGAGACAGGAGAGGCAGGACATTTCTATTCATTTGTTTAAATTGCTTTTCTGCCTACATTAGAACGCATGACACAGTAGGTTTTGTTTTGATTCCACTTATTTATGTTGCTATAAAGTGAGCCTTTCACTAATTTCATTGACATATCAGCCAAGATGGATGAATCCTCGCTTCCTTATGGAGCTTTACTGCAGGTAGTCAGCTGTGTAGAGATAAATTCTGTGTGGTTTGAGTGGTTGTTTTTTTTTATTAAATTGGATGATTTCGCCCCAATTTAAGTCACTCTGCTGTCGGTCTTGAGTCAAGGTATTGCTAGGTCACAATACAAATGTAACAGTGTGAATTTGCAAAAATGTAACCAAATGCTCTTGAACAGGAACCCTTGGAGAACTGTCTCATCTGTCCAAGCTTACTTTTGTTAGCGCGGTGGGGAATGGGCACGGCCACGTTTTTCCCGCGGTCGTAGTCCTGCGGTTTGGGTGGCGAGGCAGTGAAGCGGCAGATTCCCGGCTCAGACGGCGTGCTGAGGGATGTCATGCTGTCCGCTGGGTCGTTGGTGCCTGTGGTCATTTGGTCAGAGGAGCTGTCGGAGATGAAGCACTCGGTGATGGTGAACTTGGCGTGCTGCAGGTGCTCCTCCAGCTTGGCGTGCTCGTAGGCCCTCGCTAGCTCCTCGTAAGTGGAGGAAGCGCTCTCTGTCGACACCATGCTGTTGCGACCCTTATCTGGAAGGACAAAACAAAGAAATCATTAGACAAGAGCTCAAATAGTTTGCATGTTTAGTTCACTTGACTGTTTCTTTTTTTTAGAAAAGGACATTGTACAACCACAAACCTTTGTTGTCTTGCTGCTCTTTGCTTCTAGAATAAACTGCCTCCTCAGCGGTGTCAGTATGACGGTAATGCCAGCTAGGATCGACTCACCTGTGTCTTGCGAGAGGCTGGCGCTGTAGCTGTCGCTCTCAGTGGCCGTGATGCCGTGAGAGCCCATCGTCCTCCAGTCTGAAGTCAGAGTACGCGCCGAGGCCGTTGACTGGCTCTGACTCGGCCGGCTCAGCGTCCACTGGCTGGAGTACCTGTTCCTGGAGCTGTGGGCTGATTTTATACTCTTCCTGGACACGGGATCTGAGAGAGGTCAGAGCGATTAGAAAACAGCTCAGAGTCACTGTCTTCAGGACTTTATTTGAAGTAAACAACTCACTCGTGCCTGGACGTATGTCAGACATGTCAATTAGCGGCCCTGAATTCTGGATGAGGGCTTGGTGGTGCAGAGAGACACCTGTACAAAAATTCTGTGGATTCACTGATTGGCTGAACTCTGTGTCTGTCACCGGCACCGCTGCCTTGTCCTCCCCTGTTGAAGGGAAGAGAAGAGCAAACAGAAAAAAAAGGACTTAATTATCTAATAAAAGCGATGCTGATAAGCGATATCTGTGTGGTTGTTGAAGGCAGCCACATGCCTATCTGTTTGATGCCCTCCTTGTCCTCAATGAGCAGCTGTACACGTGGGATGTCGATGTGGAGCCTGGGTCCTTGAGGTGGGCCCTTAACTGGAGTGTCTATACTGCGATTGTTCTTGCTGCACACACACATGGAAATGACACATGCTGTCAGACTGATGTCTCTTGTATAAGGTTTTCCACTACATTGACACTGACATACATAAATTAGCAGCGGTGTTTACCTGATAAGCATCTCAGCGAGGCTCTTTGCATCTATAAGAAGACAATATCTTAATGAGATTACAGTCGACTGTGAAGATAATTGTTTCAATATGTGACGGTTACATTAATCAATTCCTCACAATAACTCACCCCTAAGTCGTTTCAACCTCTTCTCCTTGCGTTTCTTGCGGATAATGAACAGCAAGGCGACGCCCAAGGTCACCAGGATGACGGGAGAGCCAATGGAGAACAACTTCTTCACGTCGTCTCCTTCTCCTCGTGCCGACTTAATGGGAGGGATTGTACCTGCGGCGAGGAGGAAAAGGTTAAATTCATGAAACGCTCAATGTGCGATGGACAGGCAGAGATGTGTCATGCACTTACTGCCATCGTAGTCGGTGGTGGCGAACTGGGAGCTCTGGTTGCCGCACCCCGCGCTGTTGCAGGCCTTCATTTTGAGCTCATACCAGGTGGCCTCGCGCAGCTCGCTGAGGAAGAGCTGAGTAGTGGAGTTGGCCTTGAGGCTCTGCCAGGCCCAGGTGCCTTTGGGCCTAAAATCCAGCATCAGGTCAGTGATCGGGCAGCCGCCGCTGGTCCAGCCTTGGAGATTGAGGCCGGCATGTGTGGAGTTGATGTGGGTGAGCAGTGGCTGATCCTTATTGAACACCGGCTCTGCGGAGAAGAGAGGGAGCGTCACAGAGAGGACATTAGAAATTCATTCAGTGTTTCATTTTATGCATATTAGATCAGGATTTCATTATTTAAATTCTTTACTTAAATGTAAGAATATCTCACTTATATCAAAGCAATGATTGAGCTATTTTGTGTCTCTTTTTTTAAAACCTCAAATGTTTAGATTAAATAAACACAAAAAAAGAATAATTCCCTTGTGAAACACTTTTTTTTGATATACTTCAACAAACATTAAATGATATAAAAATACAAGCAAAAACCAGGATCGAAATTCGAGAGATCAACCTGTATTTCGATTTATTCTCTGAAATCTGTTGAGTGACCCCAGAGTTGCAATCCCTCTTACAAACAACATTAAAGTCCTCGCCCCTCACCTCTTCCATGTGTCTTGGCCTCAATGATTTCGCTGATGCGCCCTGAGCCCACACTGTTCTTGGCAGCCAACTTGACCTTGTACCAGGTTCCACAGCGCAGATTGTCCAACCTGAAGGATCGTTCACTGGAGCTTATGAAGACGTCTCTCCATTCCTCCGTGTTGTCCACGGAATACTGCAGCACAAATCCTGCAAAGGCACACAGCAGAGCATTAAGTCAATCATGAGCGTTTTAGAAAAACGACAGTAATTCTAGAACTGTGAAAACTGCGGCGGATCCTTGCTGCTGCTTCTTCACTTGAACACCAGGGGGCGACAATTCATTTGGCTCTAGTTTCTGTACTTCTTCACCAGAAGCATTGTTTACACTGTTGTGTGTATCATAAAAAGATCTGGCACAAAATCTGATTGAAAGTCATGAGATAGCTGTGAGGTGAGCAGTCTCGACAGAAGCATACCTCTGATGGAGCTCCCACCATTGTCTCCAGGGATCCAAGCCAGGGTGATAGAGGAGGTGGAGGTAGTGGAGACAGTCAGGCGAGGCTGATCAGGAGGAACTGGAAGTACATGCATAGACAGTGACTGAGCGACATGGTTGAAGAAAACTTCAGAAACAAACATGCTCTCTTTATCTGCTTCTTACCTTGCACCACCAGATTCACTATGATGGTGTCAAAGCCCAGCGTGTTAGTGGCGGTGCATGTGTAGTACCCAGAATCCTCTGCTTTGACCGAACGTAGCACCAGTGTGCCATTGGATAAGATCTGCCGCTGGCTGTCAGCGGTCACTGGAATGGCAGAGTCCTCGCTAATAAAGACAAGATAACGATGTTAATTTAATTTTTTCTTCCTCTCACAAGCAGCTGCATCTGCCTGGGTGAGTCATGACATGTACCTGTCTTTGGTCCATTTAATGGTGGGGGTGGGTTCTCCCACTGAGCTGCAGGGCAGACGCACTTCCTTCATCCATGGTGTGGTCACCGTGCCGCCAAAGGACAAGATTTTAGCCGGGACTGCACACATTAAAAAATGAAGGGATTCAAGTGACACACAGATGATTGAGAGACCAAATGAGACACTCAGACTTTCAGATGTCCAGCTCTTGAATGACCAGCCCTCAGGCCAAAGGCCTTTGCTCACTGCTGAGGGAATAAAAAGCTGTAGCGTGGTGTTTTACTGTAGCCCCTCCTCTCACTTCTTAGTTTCAGTCTATCATTTCTCCATAGATCCTCCCCTCTATTGATTCTTGCCTGCTACCTCTCTCCCCAAGGGTCATTTTACTGGATAGGCTCTGTTCATCACCACATAATTAACAACAGCATTTCTTGCAACATAGCCGCTGCTCAATCAATACCACGGCTGTCAATCAATAAGAGAGGGAGCGGATAGAGCGAGGAGTAGAGGGAGCAACAAAAGTGATGTGTGTATGGGAGATCAAGTTGCCACTTCATAGGCATCTTTTAGAATGCCCTGCATCATAACCTTTCCAGAAATCCCTTTACCCTTCTCATCTGCTACAAGCTGGCCTGGGGGACCCACCTTTTCCAGCAGGCTCCACCGTGACCTTTGAGCTGATGTTGCCTCGGCCTGCAGTTGTCACGGCTGCGGCCCAGATGTGGTACTGTTTACCTCGGGAAAGGTGCGTGATGCGGTAGAAGAGCATCTCTGGGTTGGCTTCATACTCACTGGGCGCCTGGGACACAGAGGGCACGCAAGGTCTGGTTAGCAGACTAGATAACGCAGTGACACTACAGGCTAGGTGCCAGCTCCTGCATGCGCCCTGTCAATGAGTTACAGGTGACGCATCACATCTCAAGTAAGCAGCACATTATAATGTAGTAAGAAAAGCTCAGGTGTTCCTAACAACAGTGGCTCTGTTTTAGTTTACCAGTAAGCCATCAAAGTGTGGCGGGACCCTCAAAATGAAGGCGCAAAATGGAATCCGAGCATTCATTTTAGTATAGAATTGTGTTTTCTCCACTGTGGCATGGCAACATTTCTTCTTTGGAAAATGTTGTACATTTATTGTTTTTACAATTATGGATTTTGCTGTCTTTGGTTGATAGTAACATTAAAGGCTCTGTGTGATCTGTGCTTTTGTAGCCTCGTTACTTATTTTGACTTTAAACGAGTAAGTCTGGTTGATTGATTGAGTTCCATTCCCAGGTCATCAAAGTCTTTGACAGACCGGGCCCTGTTTGATGATTCTATAAAAACAGACCTGCTTAAAACACCTTTGAGCTTGTATTTGCTGCTTCCTGTGATAGAGATATGTTGATATTGGCCACCTCTCACAGTATGTACAATATATTTAAATCTGTGTGGTAACCAATGCATTTGATTGATTTCTGCCATCAGGACAACTTGGAGTTAAATATTGTACATGAGTGAAAGCCATTTATACATGAAGTATGACACAATAATGAGAATTCTAACAGTATCTCTCAACAATTACACATTAGGCAAATTTGAGCAAAACTAAAAAAGAAATAACTGACATAACAATTTATTTTTTAATCCAAGGAGCCTTGGCCTATTCTAAACATCTGTGAATTTTAGTTTTATCTCAGTTTCTTTAACATTTGAATTCAGTCATTGAATTCACTCTGTATCACAATTTTGGACCCCCCAAAATGCGTAAATGTGTTTTTAGAATAAACTTTAAAATAAACTTTAGGTTATTATACTTTACATTATACTGTAGTATGCGGAGAGGATGGATGTGTGTGTTTGTGTAAGGGGTGCGTTTGAAAATTCCTTCAGCATAGCGGCGGTGTTGTGGTGATCCAGGGAGTGATACAGGGAGATAATGAAAAGACGGACAAAAGCACTCTCATCTTGATGTGACTGATACCCTCCTCTGCTCCTCCCTTCTTCCCAGTCAACCCCCCCCCCCCAAGCCCTTTCTCTCTTTTTTTCTCATTTCCCCTTGGCCTCTTCCTGCCTCTAATGGTGTTTCTCTTTCTCTCTCTTCTCCCTCCCTTCCTCTCTCTCTCCTCCACTGCCTGTGCTCATTTACATGGCGCTCATGCACAGAGAGGGAGGGGTATTTGTGAATAATAAGAAAGTGAGATTCCAGCCTGATATCGGATTTCACTGCATGCTGGTGTTTGTGTGCGCGCGACCTAACCGCAGCTGAAATGCCACACATGCATGTATAAAAGAAAATGTTGAAATGTGATGTCTGTGTGTGTTTGCTTGCTTGTGTGTGTGTGTGTGTGTGTGTGTGTGTGTGTGTGTGTGTGTGTTCCTTATGCGGCAGTGTGCATGTGTGAGCTTGTTCCCTGCCTCATTTGCATATCTACGTCTCATCACGTTGCCAAGACAACCTCATCTGTTCATCTGGGAGGGCAGGAAATAAAGCGATGGTGCAAATGCATTGGAAGACAGAAAGACACACACATGCAGGTTCAGTTAATAATAATAATATGGGTTACAAATGATCCATTTCTATTTGTAGATTTTCATCAAGTTGACAAATTCCTTGTTTCTCAATCATGAATCATGAGTATAAACACCAGAGGAAAGACATACCGGCTGTCCAGATCCCGGACTGGAGCAGTAGATGGTGTACTTGCGGATAACACCGTTTGGTTTATGGGGAGGCAACCAGGATACCACCACACTACTCGGAGAGGAGGGAACTGCCTTGATGCCCGCCGGCGGACCCGGAACTACGAGAGAGAGAGAGAGAGAGAGAGAGAGAGAGAGAGAGACACAGGGATATCAGCAAGGCAAAGGCGTTATGTGTGCACGCGCAAAGTGCTGGATGACCACTAAAGTGAGCAGGCTTGTTTGCAGATTGCTAGTCTTATCCCGTGCTAAGCTGCTGTGGGAGAGAATTGGAAGAACTCCCTTTGGGTGGACGCTGGTGACATATGTTCAGTCAGACGCTGGTCAGCAGTTTTGACTCTGTGACACCCAACATTCTCTTAACTCACAAACAGATTAGATGCAAGTGTCTGATCCAGCGCTAGCCACTTCAGCTCTAGACACCACTTAATACCCTTATTACCATCGAAAGGCGCAAGAAAGGGTGCATTGGGTGCATAAAAACACATCAGAACTGTGAATGCTGAGCATGGTTAACAGTGATGCCTTTGTAACATTGGTCTTACACTATGGAGTTCACAGTGTCAAGCCTATTCAACATCCACTATAAATATAAATTGTGCTTGACAGTTGGCCATCAGGGGTCTATAGGAGGTGGCTAAGGCAATGTAAGACCCCTTCTCTAAAGCCAACCCCCCACGCCAATAACTCTTTCTTGTTTATGTGAGGCCTTCTGATCCAGTCATTGAGCCAGCCGATGCCCTTGGACTCATTCGCCATGCATGTTACACATGCATGAGCAGAGATAAAAAAGACTCAGAAATGATAGCTGCAGCGAGAAAGGTCTTAAAACAAGGAAGTGGGGATGAGAGAATGGTGAGGATGATAGGTGCAGAGTTCCTCGGGGAGTGATGATGGTGGTTTTGGGGAGGGGCTTCATTATCATAACTAGACCTCCATGTCAATGTAGGAGTGGTAATTTTGGTGTGGGTGTGTGTGTGTGGGGGGGGTCCCATCTGGTGCCCAAAATCTGCCCAGGTCTCTAGACAGACAGACAGAGAGTCTGCTGCACAGTGCATGTGATGGTGACGGTGACAGAGTGAGGCACGGTGATCACATTCCACTCAACCAGGATATATCACAGCAAAAGGCCCAAACACTCATAATACACAGATAATACACACAAGATGGCTACTTTAAACTGAAATTTCTGTGTCTGCGTGATCACATTTCTATCTCTCCATCTTCAACCCTTGTGCCCCATCTTCTCTCCACCCCTCTATAAAGAGACACGGATCCGGCTGTAATCCCGCCTTCAATGGTGTAAGCACAAAATTAATTCTCTCTAATCCAAGAGGAGTTAATCCCTCTGCCTATGGCATGAGGGGCAAGCTGAGAGAATGCAGGCCCAGGCTGATGGCTGACTCCTGGATACTATATGCTCGCAGAGAGCACCCCTCCTCTCCCCCTCCCCAAGTCTCCTGTCAGCCCCCCTCAGCTGTGAGCCGTGGCCCCAAAGCCTCTTAATTCTTATTAGCACTGCTAATGGGGCTTCCCAGCATAAATAAGCTTTTGTATTGGGTTTGAGATAAACCCCAGCACACCATTTAATATACCCCCCTCACGACTTCTGTCTTGCTACCCCCTTTACTCTCATTCCGTACCCCTTGCAGGCACATTTCATGCTCTTTTCACCTTTTTATTATTCTTATTTTGTGATGATGCTGTTTGTGTGTATACTCACGATCTTCACGGGTTTGTATATACAGGACATTGCTGCGGACCCCATCTCCAGCTTGTGTGTAAGCCAACACCTGGACACTGTAATTGGTGAACTTCTCCAGCCCTCGCAGCTCCACCTGCTCCCGTGTGGTGGTGATATTCTGCATCTCTCCCCACTCTGAAGATGGGAACACATTTTTTAGATATTCTGGTGGAGAGGTAGCAGCTCTGATTTGCTTTGGAAAGAATTCTCCTTCGAATGCAAGGCAGCAGGTGTCGGGAGGATGTCTAGGTGGTTACTACAGCACAAAAGCTTCAATCTGAGACTTGGAAGTTCGTTTTCATTTTACAGTCTTTCTCTAACATTAATATTTGAGCTACACCTAATGATTATTTTCTAATCATCAGCTATATTCATTTAGGGTATAAATTGTCAAAAAAAAAATTTAAAAATGCTTTTCCATTCTTTCAGAGTCTAAAGGGATGTCTTCTTATTGTTTCTTTTCAATAATTCGATTGGCAAAATAGTTGTTAATAAATTTCCTTTTATTTTCTGAGTGATTAATTGTTGTAATGTGCTGTAGTAGCCTAAAAACAAACACAAGAAATGCTAATTGTGCCTTTTTTAATTAGCACAAAACATATTTTATAATGCAAATTTAGGAGATAGGGTAAAAGACAAAAGGAGCACAAATACGCTGTACCGTACTCTCATTCAGTATCAATACTGAGAGTAACAAAACACCAAGGAAGGACAGGAACAGGAAGTGCTTTATGAGAAAGGTGCAGACAAACATTAATACACAACACTGACAGAGAGGTGGGCAAGTGGTTGGGTGAGTGAGTGGGCTGGTTGCTGGAGAAGTTTAGAATGAGATAGGTGATAATTACTCTGCATCGGCCACTGGGCCTGGCCCCCACAGCACCCACCTCCGTCGGGGAAGAGGGACCAAAACACAACGCGGTAGCCTTTCAGCACACCGTGCAGTGTCAGCCGTGGAGGCTCTGCCCACGTGATCACCGCCTCGTCCGACGTCACGGAGATGGCTCGCACGTTCTGCGGGGGCTCACTGGGCACTGCAGAGAGCAGGGGGCATGAATTAGTGCAAATACCATCTATCCTTGGTTACTGCTGTTGCTAAGAAGACCTGACCGATCTAGCATCGCAGGCTGAAGCACTGATAATTAATGACTACTAAATAGCGACTACCCACTGGCAATCTCTGCTGAAACAAATCAGTCAAATAAGCTCAAATTGGCGCTCAATAGCTCCTTGTTCAGTGCTAGCTTTCATAGGGGAGCAAAGGGGAGGAGGTGTGGGGGGGGTGCAATGACAGACAGCAACATGAATAGTGAAGCAGCTACACCTTAAGGGGTTAAAATGCGGCGGAGAAGGTGGGGAGAGCTGAAAAGAGGTGGATAAAATCCGAAGGAAGACAATGTTCATCCTTAGGGTGACTGCAGGAGCAGCGTCAAACTACCTGTGTTTATAATTATCATCACTATTACTGTTCAACGGGGTGTCCATCACATAAATGGAGTGCATATTTATGTCAAAAACAGGGGATAAGCAGCATCATAAGAATGTACGAAATTAAAGGCTGTAAAATAGGGGACTAATGAGGAGGAAGAGGAGGGAACCAATGGGAGACAGAGGAATATAAAAGAGGTGGAGTGGGCAGACATTTAGAGAGTAATGGGGTTCCTTGATCCTCTCTTGCTCTCTACCAGCCTAATGAGGGTGCTAATTAAAGCGGAATGAAGAATGGATGATGTGCAGCAAATTCACTTCTTCCATTTTTTTGAGTGCATGTGTGTCTATTATAAATGTTTTCATCCTGTTGCTGCAGTTGTCCATATTCTTTTTGAGGAATCTACAAGATAGGCTTAAGAGTTCTGTTTTTCTGCCTCTTGCTGCCTACAGTCATGTCCTGTCACACGCTCTTCAAAGCTAGCAGTATTCTCTCAGTTGCGTCTACGCTTCTTTTCTTTCAGCCAGCCATTTTGTTCCCTCTTTCTCTCCGGGCACTCCTACCGTCTTCCAGCGTGGTAGCGTTGATCTCGGTACTGGATGGGCCTGTCCCAGCTCTGTTGAAGGCTTGGACCACTACCCCATACTGGGCAAACTTCTTTAGGTTGTCCAGGGTGTACACTTCACTGTCCCCTGTAGCTTTCATCTCCACTATGCTGTACTGGCCATTGCTGCCCGGACCGTTTTCCCTGTAACCGATCTGGTAGCCTCGGATGACCCCATTCTGCAGCTCCTTCTTAGGGGCCTGGAAGGCACATGGTGGTGAGAATGGTCAACATCATGCAAAACTTAAACACTGTTCAGCTGCATTAAAATCACTGTGCAAAGCTTCAGCTAGGTTATTTTCCTAATTGGGATGTAATATGTGCAATAACTTTAAAAAGCAACAGAGTATCCCAGAGCTAATTAACAGCTCAGCCATCATTACTGTCCATTCTCTTTGGTCAAGTTGATTGAGCAATATTCATATCTAATGAAGCTGTTTGTGGCTACCCTTGTCCCTAAGAGGTCACTATTAACAACAGCTTGAACATTTCCACACGTATTCCTTAACATTTGTTAAAGGATTTAACACAGGACACACAGGAATTCACATCCCACAACTAGTGCTTAGTCATTGGTATAACATTTAAATAAACTGATAAGATACACAGATATGTGTTATTTTAAGGATGTAATAAAATACATATATATATAAAACACATGTGAGTCTAGTGATATTTACTTTTGGGATACTGTTTTGCATCATAAAAATAATGTACAATCAATTTTTTACTAAGAGCTTTCATGCAAGGGGCTGGTTGTTAATTCTGGCCAATGCACACCACTAGTTATTTGTTTTACAATGATTTGCACTGTAATTCAGGAAGTAAAAACTAGAGCACAAAATAATACATATAATGCTGAATTTACCCTCCATGTAACCCGGATGCTCTGCGATGTCATCGGTTGGAGGATTACATCCATTGGTGGCCCGTCAGGTGCTGTAGATATAGGATGCAATAAAGTATAGTGTTACTTTGAATATTTAAAGGCTTCTTCCACACAGAGAAAAAGTAACAAGGCAGAGAGAAGAAGAAACATTTAATGTGATTTCTGAAGGAGACAACGATCCCTTACGCGCTTCCTCAGTACTGATTGTGAGCTCTTTGCTGGGAAGGCTGCGGCCAATCTTGTTGTAGGAGTACATGCGAATGCTGTAAACACAGGCCGGGTGCAGCTCTACAATGTTGGCCTGGTTGTTTGTGGGTGAGATGTTCCGAGTTGTGTACATGTGATCCCAGGAGTCTGTCAAATTATGAAGAACGGTTAAGATCTTTCAGAGCAGAATATTAAAAAAAGAAAAAGAAAATCTGATCGTCATATTATAAATTGAATGCACCTACCTGACTTGTTCTTGTACTCGATGTCATAGCTGGTGATGATGCTGTTTCCGTCAAACCTTTGGATCCAGCGCAGATTCATGCTCCTGTCTTTTACCTCCCTCACTTCCAGCTCAGGTGGATCTGGTGGCTCTGTGTGAGAAAGAAGACAAGAGAGAGAAATTTTCATCTAAATGTGATCCTGTAACATTTTCTGTTTGAGATGATGTTTCAGTAAATTAAAGGTTTGTGAGACGTTTGCAATATGTGGTGGACATACCTTGCACAGTGAGCTGGATGAGCCCCCGGCCCTCGCCGTAGGAGTTGATGGCGTGGCAGGAGAAGAAGACAGAGTCCCCACGCTCGGCTGGGTTCAGCTACGAGCAACAAGAACAGAAAACAGATTGCACTATGCTACAAAATACACAGAAAAATCAAATATTATAATAATTATGTATTAATTATAAAATATAGAAAAAACTAACTTCTGTAATGTGGTCACGGGAATAATGTGACATACTAGGAATGTCCAGCTGAATTTAGCTGAGTTAAGATGAAAACATCAACCGTTCTCATGTTTAAATGTCAAAATTAGATCTGAGGACAGTTTATGTGGCTAAATGGCTAACTGGGCATTCTTTTGTCAGAGAGCTTCAATTATTCTTTGCTCTATTTTCACTTCACAGCATTTCTTTCAGCTCCTCTCAGTTTTTGAGGCAGGGCAGTACATTAAGTTCAGGGTCCACCTTAAGGGTAGAGATGACTTCGTCCCCTTTCTTGTTAATGGTGATGGAGTAGCGGGGATTCCTCTCAGCGTCGATGACAGTGTCTCCCCTCTCCCAGCGGATGATGATGGGCTGCTCGCCCCGAGCTGTGCAGTTCAGTTCCTTGGTCTGGCCCTTCCTGGCCATGGTGGTGTTTGGGTGGCTGGTGATCATGGCAGGAACTGAGCAGAAATACAGACATGTGTCAGTGACAAATCATGTTATATGGTGTAATGAGACAAGGGAGCAGGGATGTGGTATTGGAAACCGGAGACATATTACAGATGTATAGACATCGCTATTTCTGCACTTCGTTCTCCATTTTCATTTCACGCTTCAAGCACCACTGGCCTTCTGACTCTGCCTATTCACTGCCTTCTTCTTCTTCTCCTCCTGATACTTTTCCTGGTCCTTTCCTCAGACATAGAGTATTGATTGAAAGGGTTCCTGCGGTTTTGTTTTCATCACTAATTCATCAGCCCTTTCCCCCCACCAAACATTCAGGAGCACACAGACAGGCAGCCGGAACACATCAATCAATAGCAAAGATACCCCCTGTTAAGGATGTGCTGGATGGAGGTTTAGTTAGGTTCAGTGCAGGCCACATTAGCCTGGGGCAAAAGTGCATCTTAGCAGAGCTGATTCCCCTCTGAAAAGCTGGGGCTTGTGGTTATGAAAGGGTGGTTATGAAAGGGAGTGCTTTTAAACTTAAAACAGAATGATTGACACTTACTCTTGACGGTGAGGATCATGCTCTTACTGATGTCTGAGCCCACCCCGTTGGAGGCCTGACACAGGTAATACCCTCGGTCATCCTCCAGCACGTGGCGGATGAGCAGAGAGCCGTTTGACATGATCTGGATGCGGCCCGTCAGCGGGACTGGGTGGTACTGCTGAGGGTTTCCAACGCCTGCACCACATGACATAAAGTAAATGTGTGTTACAGCTCTAATTGTTCCTTGTTCACATAGTGTTTTTATTGTGGTGCCTGGAAGATTTGCTGATCTTACCTTTGGCATGTTTCCACATGACTTTTGGGGGTGGGTAGCCCTCCACAGAGCAGTTGAGAACTCCAGCTTTGCCATAAATACAGTCCTGATTGTTGGGCTGCACCACAAATCGTGGCGGCACTGCAAGACAGAGAGAGGTGGTCAAACTCAATGAAATGGTGACGATGAACTACTTCTTATGTGACCTAATTCACATCATGCCACTTTTCCTTCAATCAATTCCTCACCGGTGACAATCAGCTGTCTTTCCCAGCTGACAGTGGCAGCAGCGTTGCTGGCGAGGCAGGTGTAGTTTCCGTTGTGCTTCAGTGTCACCTTGGAGATTTGCAGGGAGCTCATGAACTCTTTGGTCTCGATTGCGACGCCAGAGGCGGAGCCTGGCACGATGAGCTGGCCGTCTTTGTGCCAGGTGATGCGTATGGGCATGTCCCCAGATGACACCACGCAGGCGATGTACATGAGCTTCCCCACTGAGGTAGAGGGGATGTCGAAGGGCTGGATGAGGGGCGGCACTGGAGGCAGAGAAGAAGTGCGCAGAGAGTCAGTGGCATAAAGGCAGCCATAGTTGCAGCAGAGCAGCCATCTGGAGCAATGTTGAGAGAGAGGGAAGGTCATTGGCCAGTGGGCCCCTGTTACCCCTTTAGACCCCCCTCCTCTGCAGCCCATAATAGCTGCTCTGGTTAGAGTCCAATTGGCAGGAGGAAGTCATTCCGTTGCCATAGTGATGGAGGTTGGGGTGAGGGTACTACAGCTGAGACATCTGGGGGATTTAATCTAGGCTTCATTATTATTCATCTAATTAAATCAGAGACACGCAGGCACACGCACACCCTCAAACACCTCTGCAGCTGCCCCACTGCTACCACTGGCCCACTCAAGGACTGAAATATAAAAATACAGACGCACACTACATACATAGATTTCCTTAAAGTAACATCTACCCGTGTCATGGAGAATTAATCTGCACTGCACAGCTTTGAACCAATTGCAGGCTATCTAAAAGCTAAAGTGTAAAATAGCTCCACAGAACTTCTGCTCACATGCTACTTTTTTCAGACACACACATTCAATCTTTCTCTTTTGCAGCCTTACTTGGTGATTTAACAATACTGGCGTATTTTTATTTAAACATATCAATTCCATCGTTCTCCTCACGTTTACCTTTGACAGTGACATGAACAGTCTGGTTGATTGACACCTGGGGTTGGATCAGAACGCTACACAAGTAGGTGCCTTCGTCGGCCCCCTTCTGCACGTCCGTCAGCCTCAGGGTCCCGTTCTCAAACACCACTTGACGGTGATTATCGGGCAGCTGCATGCCGTCCTTCAGCCACTTGATGGAGTAATAAGGGTAGCCAATCACACGGCACGTTATGTAGGTGTTCCTGCCTGCCACAGCGGTGATGTCCCGCATGGGTCTGATTCGAGGTGGACCTGGAGACACGGGGAAGAGAGGGAGGGGATGGAGGAAGGAGACGGAGTGAGAGAGAGAGAGAGAGAAGCCGGAGAGAGATGAGGTGAGGGAGGCCATGGCAGAGTAAGGGAGCAGCCACGGAGAAAGGAGGTGAGGAGACAGAGGTTGAGGGATAGAGTGATTTGGGCAAGTTGACAGGTGGACGGGGAGGTTAGTTATGCTCCCTTTACTGAAATCTGACTGAAAATATTGTTGATTTTAATCTAATTATTCTGTGTATCTACTTAATTATGTCTCTACCCCCACATAGGTAGATAGTTAGATAGATGGTGTGTGGAGGTCATCTCACTAGCCTTTGTGTGTCTGTATAGAGTCAGGTGTAGAGTGCATTTATATTGAAAAGCAGACAGGCACCTCTTACGTTTATGCGCGCTTGGTACTCGGCGCTACCGGCCGAGTTGCGTGCGACGCAACGATACACTCCCCCATCTCGAATGAGCGGGCTGCTGACGTTGACGTGTGACACGGTCAGGCCGTCTGACAGGGTGTACTGGCTGGTCTTGTAAGTGGAATCCCGCACCACGGGCTCGTCGTCCAAAGTCCAGGTGATGGAGGGGGGCGGCGCCCCTTTGGCTGCGCACATGAGGGAGAAAGGCTCGCCGGGGTTTACCACCCGCTCGCTGAAGGAAGACACGATACGAGGAGTACCATCTGAGAGAAAAATAAAGAGAGGGACACAAAAACAGGGTGGGGAGAAGTTCAACAGTTTTCAAGTTTCCGTTTGTTTCATCAAATGTCTTTTATTTGTTAAGTGACAAACAGCTCTGTGGTGCCCCATTTACCTATCTATTGTAATGGCTAAAAATGCATATGCACCTGTATACAGGTATATAGTAGAATTAAATTGCTTCCTGTCATTTTTTGGCTTTGTTGAATTCCCTGAAGATCTCTGTCCACATACCCTCTAGCAGAATAATGGAAAAGTCCTGAGCAGTGTGGCCTTTCCGGGAGGCGAAGCACTGGTAGGCCCCGGAGTGGAACTTCTGCGCCGCGGTGATCTGCAGCGTGTCGTTGTGCTCTCCCTGGATGGAGATGTGCTGGTCGGGGACGATGAGTTCTGTGTTCCTGAACCACGTGATGGAATATTCAGGGGAGCCCTCCACGGTGCAGGTGAAGAACAAGGTGCTGCTGATGCCAGTTTTCAGGTTCTTAGGGGACAAGGTGACTCGCAGTGGGTCTGTGAGGGGAAAGCAAGTTGTTTGTTAGTGCACAGGAAAATCTCCAAATGATGTACTGATTTGATTTTTATTATGTTTCTCTGTAAAACAGTTTGAATCTTGATGTAACTGAACCATGTTTGTATGTTACCAATATAACTCAAAAAGTTGAGCAAGGATTCGGATGATGTTTGTTATGCGGCTCTGGTATGACACAAGCATGACTCAATTAACTTTTGTGATCCATATCTGGATCAGGATTCTGAATCTGGATCAATTTTCAATGGCATATACTGTATATGGGTGGCAGAGACATGGACTCTACTGAGTGCTTTCCCTCTCATTTTCTCACTTGTATTTCTCGTTTACTTAACGTAGTCATCTTTTTTATTATTGGATTAAGACTTTACAAAATAGTTAACAGTGAAGGAATGTAACTAAAAGTACTATTTGTGCTACTTGTACTTTACTTACTTTACTTTCAACTTCCACCCAATTACATTTTAGAATCCAATTTTGCACATTTATTCGATTTATTTTATAGCTTTAAATAATAGTTACTTTGCATTTTACATGTTGCAACAGAGCTGAAGTAATGCATATTTAAATTTATGTATTTTTATTGTTAGTCAGATAAAAAAGGAAACACTGATTCTGATAATCAGAAAAATGCTTAATATTGAGTCTAAAAACTAGCCAGGATGACCTACTTGTATCTAAGAAAAGCTGAGCCCACCCCCACAACCTTCCTACTAATGTGCACACACACCAAAAGAATGATTGTGAGCCATGCAAAACCTGTATATTCGAGTGAGAACACAAAATATATATTTCCAAATAGTTTTATATACATGGTAGTATTTTTTAAGTTGTGTTGTTGTGTTTTAAGTTGTGTTATTATAATGTATAACATATAGAGAGTGGACAAGGGATATATATTATATCGTATATAATAATATCAGGAGTTGTTAATTTAATAAAATATGAT
Source organism: Mola mola (assembly GCA_001698575.1). NCBI lineage: Eukaryota > Metazoa > Chordata > Actinopteri > Tetraodontiformes > Molidae > Mola > Mola mola. The sequence goes on along the minus strand of KV751332.1, from coordinate 3,287,809 downwards.
ATAATTTACTCACGTAGTGGATGTATGGGTGACTTTCACTTTTACCTAATTATGTAAGTATGTATTTTGGTGACACTTGATAAAGATAAAAACATATTTTCTTTTCTGAAGTGAGCAAGTGTGTAAAACTGTTTTTCTCTGCTAACTTAACTTCCATTATTTGCACATACTGTCTAATAACAATTTACAAAACATTTATGATTCATTAATTCATTTTTTATTTCAAATTAGTGCCATGTTTTATTGTAAGTGGCTCTAAACTGGCATTCGCAACATGAATACATAGCAGGCGTGCACATTCATGAAGATGGCCCGAGAGGCAGAGCAAGAGCACAATCAGTGGCAGCGACTCAATCAGCTCGACGCACTCATTAAAAAAGCAGCTGGAGATATCTCTTCACATCTACGTCCACTTGTGTGTGTGAGTGTGCCTGTGCTTGTCGTGTGTGCGGGAGAGGTGCAGTGTGTGTGAGTGCGAAAATGTCAGCGAGCAATAAGGCAGCTGGTGGTGTGTGCTGGGGGGCATCTCTGTGCCTCCCAACCCTCCCCCCGCCCCTCGCCCTGTCAGAGTCACAGAGTGTGCGGCCATGATGTGCCCACTGGCGAAGCCCACCGCCTCTCTATTCTCTCTCCCTCTCTGTCTTGTCTCCTTTGTTTCTTCGTGTACGTTGCACGATGTACATTTATCTCCACCTCTCTTATAATCTTGTAATCACATTGCAGATAATGTCATTCCAGTGTTGTCTGGATGTCTGATTGTCCCTTCGGTGACCCCCCGTCTTTATCTCTGTCTTCCTCGCCCTCTCTCTCCCTGATGCTGAATTGTGCTGGCAGCTGTGTTGCAGACTCAGTCGCACTGAATTATTGCCCTGTCTCTCTTATTGAGACCTGATATGATGGGGCATCATACAGCTTACACACGTTTTGCTACAGACACTCTTGAGGGGCCTCCAACCAAAAGCAGAGGAGATGTGAGTGTGTACCGAGCTGATGCATTGACAGTGCGGGAGTCTCTCAGGTTGTGTGTATGTGTGTGCACACCTATAACATGAAGCTGTCCAGACACCTCCTTTGAACCAAAACTGTTGGTGACCTCGCACGCGTAGCTGCCGCTGTCCTCCTGCCTCAGGTCGCTGATGGTCAGCCCTGTCAGACGCCGTGTCCAGCGGGCGTCCGAGGGCAGCGGGCGGCCATCTTTGAGCCAGCGCACAGTGGGACTGGGGTAACCTCCTGCTATGCAGGGGAGCTCGATGCTCTGACCCGCATACACCTCCCCTGCTTGAAAACTGTCCAGGATGGTCGGTGAGGACTCGTTGGGGTCTGAAGGGCAGAAATTGGGTTGTTTTGTTTGCCAAGATAAAGACAAATGTCAGATGAGCGACAACAAAGACCCAGCTGCTCACCCATCACGGAGAGCCTGGCCCCATTGCTTTGGCGTGTCTCGCCGCTGTACTTATGTCTTGTGATGCAGCGGTATGTTGAGAGGGCGTCCTCCTTCTGAACGTCGGAGATGTAAAGAGCCCCGAAGGAGGTAAGCGAGAACCTGTTACCTGAGAAGTAAAGACCCGTGTTAATAAATTAAACATCCAACAAGAAAAAGCTGAACCAAAATGATCGTTCTGGTACAAATCCATAAAAATTTATACTTATTGTGCTATGAACAGCTGATTCCCAAAAACCCAGGCATTTGTTTTATGGCCTCAAGGACACACAGTGGTGGGACAGAGCAGAGACAGTTCTACAGTCTACCTTTATGTCAGCAAACTGTTGAAATGTTGTTCCTTTCAAGTGAGCATACACACATTTCATGGAGTTTCTTCCCGTTTTGATGTCATGTGTCAGTCCTTCAGGCCAAACACACTTCATAAGACCAGTTGTCCAGTTGTTACCAACTGTACTAACAGAACTGTATTGAGGTGAAAATGCAAGTTTATCAGCATCAGTGTTTCATCTATGAGTGCTGAGTTTATCAGGGTTTTGTGAGAGGAGGCTAAGCAGGAGCACTGAAGGTGGCAGTTAAGGGCTGTGCACGTAATATACTGTATAACCCCCAGAGGAGGCACAGGCTGCAATTTCACAGTAGCCTTTGTTTGCCCCCAAGAATGAAGCCTTACAGGATAATGAGCACTTTAAGACTGCTATTCCCACAACACCAACGGCTCGCCTGTCACAACACTCTGACATCGGCCGGGACAGAGAGAGGGTGAGAGTCAGCTGGATCTGTCAAAGCCAGACTTTCTGTCTTGAGCAGGGTACAGAATTCATGCCATCTGCAGCAACGCCTCTGAAACAGAACTGATTACACAATACTCATCGCATTATTTCCCTTACTAGTGTACACAGAATGGTTCTGTGTCAGTATATTTATGGTCGACTCTCTTCTATCTCTTTGTGAGAACCCTCTTGATGCCTATCTCGCCTTTTTCTTTCTCAGTTTCTAAGCAGAGGCAGACAGAGTAAAATATTAATTACTAAATCACTGTGCTCCCTCAGCTTTTATTCATGCTGACTTGAGTAGATAACGAGAAACAGAGCAGATGAGCAACACACACACACACACACACACCTTGACTTACATGCGCTGCTGCAGCATAACATGCAGAGATGCATGCATGCAGGTCTAAGTTGAAAACTGCAGCCGTGGCTAACATTGTATAATTGTTTTGTTCAATTATGCCACAGTCACAGCTTAGGACTGTTTTATTTGAGTAGAATTGAACAGTTTTAATACATAAAAATGATTTTTGTCCTCTTTTTTACCTCCACTATGTACTTAGGAATATGTCTCAAACGTACATTTGTTTCATTGAATTGGAAGAAGAATGTGAATACATGAGGACCATGAAAGACGTGGTGCAAAACAGTAGATACAAATTATTTTTTGTGGCCTCTTCAGGAACGACTATAAAAAAAAGGACTGCAGATTTACAAGGGATTGTGCAACTTTTTTTCTTGCATGCTTGTCTTGTGAAACAAATCAAATGACCATTTTGTTTAGCAAAAACACCACAAACTGAGACTAAAAGCACAATTACCTTAGAAAATAGAAGCACTCCAGCATTCTAACAAATAAAAACCTCTAACCATTCAGAGGTTTAAGTATTTTTCATTAACTATAAATGGCTCTTTCACTCAGAAGAAGCTTGTTGAAAGAAGCTGCACTGCCTAGAGGATGTCAACATTGTTGGATTTTGTATGAGTTCGGTCAGAGACTCAATGAGACCCATTCATGGAAGACAAATGAGGAAAATTGTCCAAGTAGTCCTGCATATGGGTCCAAAGGGGAACTATTCTAATCTTTACTTTAGGTCTATCAAGAACATAATGTGTTTTTGATGGCAAAAAGCTTGAAGGTAAAAAAGAGAAGAAAAGAAAAGAAAATTATTACATTTGCAATAATTTCAATGTTTACAGAAGTGTTAAATATGGAATTCATAAAACATTATAAAATGATCAACAAAGACAAGATAATTTTAAAAACATGGATCTAAATTTTTTTAATTGGGTTCACATACATGATAGTGGAAATTGACAATCTATCGTATTTTTGTCTGACGTTTATTTAATCCACATGAGCACAGCATTTTAAACTGCTCTTGTGACAGCTCAGTGGCAGCTCCACTGCAACTGTGTGCAGACTCTATAACTATGGTTGTGTAAACGTAATGCAAAAAAAAACAACAAACAAAACACAGATTAATTACGCTGTTTGTCCTCAGCAAACCTTTCATGTGTAGCAAAGGTTTGCTGTAAATTTTCTAATCCAACAAAATGCCCAAGGCCTCACAGGCCAGACGTGCTGCTGCTATGACACATTCCAGAAAAAGGAGAAAAGACAGACGTAAATAATGGACATATAAATGTGTGAGAGAGAACAGGATAAAATAAAAGCATTCCCAGGTCTATAAATAGGATATACGTATAGTGTAGCTTGTGTGGGTCCAAACGTTTTTGTGTGTGCATGTGTGCAAGTTTGTAGCAGCCTCATTTTCTCACATGCAAATGAAGGCGTCGGCGCAAAGATAACGAGGCCCATATTTCCACCTCCTCACTGGGGCCATTATTTATTGATGTTTTTCACCCTTTTTTCCACGCTTTTCTTCATCCTCTCCCTGTTGCTAGGGTCTTCTCACTGCCATCCTGTTACCATTTCAGTGTACTTTCAGCGATAATTAAAGCGCAACGTTTTTACAATCATCAAGGACATAACAGTGAAACCCTCCGTGCAAAAAACCCTAACGTGGACTGGGAAGGGGGGCAAATGTTAGGAAAATTATTGGAAAGAAGAAAAAAAAAAAACCAGCACCTGAGTAGAGTTGCTAAATACACCTTTTTAAATGCTTGTGGGTTTTTGTGTCCAATCACAAATATATCCAAAAAACATTTGACTTGACACATATTCTGTTTTTCCAGTTCCTGAGGCCCAATCTGGTGTTTGCTGGCTTTTTAATGTAGTTCAGTTCAATTTTGTGCTGAAAGATACCAAAAAGGAACGGTGAATGTTAGAGGTGGAGTCTAAAAAAGAGATAAAACCCACTTGATGCCTGCTCACAGGCTTTAATATGCACGGATCAGAAACTAAGTTGGGCTCGTCTTGCCTCAACAGAAAACTAATTTAGCTCTTGGAAATGAATCTGACCTACATGCTTTAGAGGGGGCATGCTTCCACACTATCTAGACTAGTCTATTTTAGGAGACAACCATTTTCCTCCCTTAGCAAGAATTATCTTGTGAGATTAGCCTGCACCAAAGCTTTTTCTTGCGTCCAAAGAAAAATAACACAAATATAAAATGCAAGTTGTGACGGTGCAGCACTCACCGCTCTGAGTGAAGCGTTGATGTTCCTATGGGAGCCTCTAGTATGGACCTGATATCTAATCAGTTTGGAAAAGGCTAATGAGCTATCGAACTCACATCCCTGTTTTCCCTCTGGCAGATCACTGCAGTCGTGTCCCTGGGGTCTTCGTCTTACTCAACACTGGCGATGGTCAAAGCAGTGGGTTGCTTGCCTTGAAGGGCTCTCGCAGTTAAGTGAAGGTTCACGTTTTTTTTTTGTTTTTTTTTGATGCAGTGACGATCAGAGGTCTCACTCCTCCAAAATACAAATCCTCAGATCAATGCCTGCAGCACAGCATGTTTATTATTTAAAGAAATGTGGAATGAAGTTAGACTATGTACAAGAAAATTCACTAATTCCAAAGATTACCTTCAAACTGACACAGCTGAAATATGTACAGAGGAATTTGTGAAGGCTGCATCGGACATGTAGCTTTAACAGTAAAAAAAAATTATAGGGATATTTTAGCTACATATGGGCTGCAGGGCTGCATGAATTGATGAGATAAATACACCATTTTGCTCCAGCACACCTGAGTCCTCTCGTGTGCTGCCAAATGTGGCAGGATCTCACGAGACATACGGCACATGCAGTTTAATGTCTTGAGTTAATTTGACAATTGAATTTTTTATGCCAAGCAAAGAAACGGGATGTTATTCTACATTTTTATGTTGGAAAAAAATTGCATTGTGCACCCATGCCTTGTACCAATGCTCTCAATGGCAAGTTGCGGAGAAGAATTTATAAGAAGGTGAGAGGAGAGTGGGGAGGAGGAGCAGATCAAAGACTTGTGACTGTCACAGAAAGAAGAAGAAGAAAGAAAGGATATTCAGGAGATATTCTCCTTCTGGAATATGCTTGGCACTCTCAGCAGACATGTGAGGCATGCGCACAAACAGAAACACCTACTGGGCTTAAAATAGGACAAAAAAATATTTCCCTGCTGGAATGAAAAATAATAAACTGTGTAATAAAATTAGCAGAGAGAGGAATCGGTGAATGGCAGGCATCCAGTTTTGCAGCAGAGGAACGTGTCTATGCAGAAAAGTGTAGAGTGGAAGGAAAGACAGTAGAGGGTAAACTGACAAGGAGATAAAAGTCCATGTCTGTGTTTTGCTCTCCTTTCAAATGTTTTATGCAAAAAAAGGGGGTGTTGCATTTGTATTCAAAGCAAGCGCCCACTCCAGTCCCCCTTTGCCCCCACCTCTGCTGTGTACATTAAAAGCCCAAGTAGAAGCAGGTGTCAGTCAATTAAATATATACACTTTTCCTGGCTTTCATTCTGCTGCGCACTTACTTAACATCTATGAATGGCGCCCTCTTAACTCCCTTCAATTCACATTCAAAGCAGGTTTTATTGGCACAACTGATGTGTTACGACTAACTGTGTAATGGTATCCCACCCCACTGCATCCGCCATAAAAGACACTTTGTTAACAGCACCAAAACTGTTGAGAGGGAGCATGAGTCACGTCGCCAGTTAGGCCTAACGCTGCGTGAGCAATATCGGAATCTTAGGGTTCAATCCCCCCTTTCCCCCTCCTGTCTCGCTTCCTCTCCATGGCTTGATCATCTTCTGGAAGGGGCGGGGGCGAGTCGCAAAGGCGCTGGAAGAAGCTGTGGCTCTGTCATGTTTTCATTAAAAAGCCACGCTCCACTGTCTAATCCTAAACACTCTCCTCTGTCCTAACCAATTCTGACTGCTTACCTCATCTTTCAATCATGCCCTCCCTGCCCTTTCCCGTCCGCACTGAGCTGCGTCGCAGGCTTATGCGTCCCATCCTGAGCGGAGAGGATGTCAGGGAGTAGAAAGGATGGAGGTGGGGAGCGGACAAAAAGTGGAGGTGGAGGACAGAAAATAGGGGCGACACAGAGCAGGGTCCAGTTTCTGCTGCGATAGGACCACGTCCCTTCAGCTTCTGCTTCACTTGGCTGCTCTGTCCCAATTTGCTCTGTGTGACTTTCAACAGTAAACACTGGGGGAGGGGATTATATGGAGGGGCACGCGGCCCGCTGGACGGTAAAGGGAACCGATCGTATGCAAAAAGGCGTCGTTTGTGCAAATACAGCTCAACGCAGCGCTGCAGAGACGCCATGCTCCCACCCATAAACCCACCCTAAACAGATAGGCCGACAATGCTGCATAAAGCTAAATGGACCATCTCAGATAGAGGCAGTGCTGAGGAGATTAAGCATCAGTAGAAGCATCAGAAGAAACGAGGGATGGAGGGAAAAAGAGTGGGAGGACAGGAGTGAAACAGGGATAGATGTAGAAATAGGACTCCATTATTCATGACATGTGTTTCATGTGCTTGGTGACATCTGGGACAGCAGTGATAATGAGAGTCCCGTGAGAGACAAACCACATACAGGCACACACACACATCCTGATGCACCACGCACAAGTGATCCACCAGGGTCCAAACACCTACCCTTAACTCTTATTGAACTTTTAATAGCATGTGCATGATGGCTTAAACACAGAAGCAACTCTATGCTTAAACTCAGTTAAAGTCAACATCGAGCAGCAAGAAAACAACACACACACAAACACCTTGTTTTGATTTAGCAGCGGATAAGAGGCAGAGTTGGATATATGGAGTGTGTCTGCCATCATATGTGTGTGTGTGTGTGTGTGTGTGTGTGTGTGTGTGTGAGAGAGAGAGAGAGATGCGGTGTACTCCAGCTTAGCCCATGGCCCGGGGCAGTGAGCTGCATTAGTGGCACTGAGTGAGCGGCCTGGTCTCTCCCTATTAGAGTGCTGGTGGCAGAGGAGTGTCAGTGGCCAGCATGAAAGAGAGAGAGGGAGCTTAACTGCCATACACACACAAACACACACACACTTACATGTACAGCGTTTACCAGAAAGGACAGCACATTACATGACCACATAGATCATAAACACAATCAGATTTGAAGTATCACACATATCACAATCTCGCACTCATCTCAAATTTTATCTGCAGACACCACCATCATCATCACTTCCAACTGGAAAACGTAACCTGCCTGTATCACATAGTACTGTGGTGCAAGAAGTACTTTATGTTATTGAGCGCACTCATCTCAAATTTTATCTGCAGACACCACCATCATCACTTCCAACTGGAAAACGTAACCTGCCTGTACCACATAGTACTGTGGTGCAAGAAGTACTTTATGTTATTGATCCACAAAGGACATTTAGTGACTGTTTGCTCTGTTTCATCCTTATTGCATGTACAACATGCTGAACTGCTGACTAAGATCGTTACTGCAGAGAGGGAGAGAAAGAACAAATAACTCGCACGCTGTAATCATATTGAAATATTGACTCAGTTGCACATGACATACTCATCAAAAAAGACAGCTGGGAAACATCGAAACACACTTTTTCATTTATGCTAGCCCCAAAAGGCAGTGTGTCTGAGCTGCTCACCTCCTTCACTCCCCCGCCCACGGCACTCAATCACGGTCCGTGATGTTGATCTGGCCTTTGTGTGTGTTTGGACAGCTAATAGCGACGCGGATCAATAGGTCTGATTGAGGGGTCATGTAGGAACATGGCACTTGGATGACCACCAGGGATCCCATTTGATCCCAGATCATCTCTCAATACGGCCTCAGGATGCTTTCACAGGAATACTGTAAAAAAGCCTTCACAATGTGAGGTGATTCTATTTTAAACATTCCGTCAGAGTTGTTAGTTTAGAATAATTTTGTCTAAACTAGGGGTAGTCCACATGTCCTTCAGATATCTGAAGGACATTTGGGAAACATTAAGCCCAAATTAATGCAGGACGAGAGGGAATGACATTGCCTCTCACTCTGAGCGAAAGACATAACTGAACTTCTTGCTGCTGCTTTTGCTGTTAGCTGTTGAGTAAATAAGCATTTCCTTAAAGACAATTTCTTAGTAAAGCCCGCTCTAATCTCCTTGTGCTAATCCCTCTTTCACTAGCCGAAACAAAAGAGTAGAAGAAAGCGGTCGGAAAAGGGGTAAAACCTCTTTACCCAAATCCTATTTCTTAACCCAATCCAGGCCACATAAACCTTCCAGCTCTTTCGCTCTAAGCCTTGACACAAGCCCTCTTGCTTTCACTTTCCTCAACGGCTCTGGATGTGGTTTGGACATACAGATTAACAGCTATCCTTTACGGCGCCACGGAGCCAAGATTGCTTGATAGAACGTTGGAAACAAGAATCCCAGTAATGGGATGACATGACACGTCCCATATCTTGATAACAATGATTGTATCTGTGTTTTCTGTCACGTTAGCTCAGATCTGCTATGTGCAATTATTTAATGAACATTTAAATATCCGTGAATAAAAGTCAGGAGGAGGTTGGTATTTTATATTAATGTCAACAATGCCTTTAAATTCAATAAAATCAAAATCAACAACTGAAGATTATCTCATTTCCATAATAATATATTAATAATCGTAACCTTTATTTGTATGGGAACACAAAAAGGAACGTAAATACGAGTTAAGATAAATCAAAGGATATCACTCAGACTTATTTTAGCAAGATTATCCTGTCAGACTTTGTTGTGGCTATATTTTTATGTTCCCAGATCTCAGCCATCACTTTAGCGAGTGTCATGTTATCACAGCCAAAACAAATAGTTTTTTTCCCACCAAAAAAAAAGGGGGCCCCCCCCAGCCGATGCTGAAACCACCGCGATCTTTTAAGTCACAAGATTGGAAATCTAAACCTCACTCCCGCAACACTCTCTCTCTCAGTTGTTGTACTGTCACACAGCCGGACTTGAGGGGGTTAGATAGTGGCCAGATTTCTGTCAGTGATGTGCTCGCGGGGGCTTTCCCATCTCTCCCTCTTACACTGATTGACACTGATACACTGATAAACTGCAAACATGCTCATACAGCATGTGTGTGTGCGTGTGTTTGATTGAGACAGAGAGGAAAAAAGGCAGGGAAGAGAGTGATGGCAATCGAGTGACTACATTTCTGTGCTACGTGCACGTGACCAGGCATGTGTGGCGGTGTGTAAATAGTCAATAATAGCCGACACTTGTCAGCCCTCTGCTCTACAAACACAAAGCCTATGGTTGAGCCATTGTGTAACTCCGCCTCTCAAAGACAGCCCGCCCCCTCCTCCCAACCGGGCCTCTCAAGCAGAGATAATTATGCCTATTGTGCCCCTTGCACATACAGACATCACACACACACTTACACACACTTGTTTGTACCAATTTACACACCCACCCACGTGCCTACTCAACCTAACTGAGTAAAAGATGGCTGCCAGCAACCCATCTGCTCCTGCAGGGGCCAACTCTGAGTGGGGCAGAAAAACCAAGAGTGAAAAGTGCAATAAAATGAGACAGAGGTAAAAAAAAAAAAAACCTGTAAAACTGGTATAAATTTGGTTATTTGTCATTTTTCACTTCTTAAACCTAAACTGATGCTAGAAACCTTTAGCTACATGATTCAGTTTAATGTCCTCCACATACCCCCCACCTCCCCAGAAGAGGATGGCAAGGTGAGGGAGGGGATGGTGTGTGAGGTTCCAGGGGGGGGTTCGCAAAGGGCGACAGTCGATGGTGTTGTGTTCAATGAGCCCTGGGGACGCCACGTGCTCACTGTCCTCCTCTGTCACATCACGTCCTGCTGCACACCGCACGAGCAAAAAAAAAAAAAGGTTACACAGTTGAGTCGAGCGGAGTGCAGCCTTAATGTATCCCGAGTTAATGTTTAATGAGAGCTCCATATTCAGACAGGTTCATGCAAAATAAAAAAAGAAAAATGAAAATGGCTTTATTGTGTTGCTTTGAAAGGTGTGTGTGTGTAGGCTTGTACATTTGTACTATGTAGTGGCGAGTGTGCACATGTCAGATCCGTGTTTACAAGAGCGTGCACCGTCCCGGACAAGTGTATCTATTAATGTATTCTTGCTCTAAGTGCACAGATTTACAAACAGACACTGTGTCCTAACACAGCGACGCTCTCCATGAGGTCCCTCTGCCTTTGTCCCCTCTCCCCTCCCTGCACCTGTGTGGAGACTTACCACATTAAGTTTTTAATTGCTTAGAGGGAGCGCGGCAGAAGCATGTGTGAATACAGTGTCGATAAAGGCTGTATGAAAACATGCTCCCTACTAACAAGCTGAACATTACCAGAAAATTTCAGCTTACGCTCCAGTTCTGACTAAAACTGCAACAGTCAGTTGATTGATGGAATTGTCAATCAATATCACAGTTATTAAGCAGCAAATCTGATAAACTATTACATATCTTAGTCTTCTTTCATGCAAAAAGGCCTCACAAATGCTTGCTCTAGCTTGTGGAATCTGATGTTTTGACTTTTTCTCCAATTTTTATACTTCTAAACTGCAGAAATATTGTAAATCTGAAGCACATTCAGCATCCATCCATCCATTTTCTACCACTAATGCTGTTAGGGGGGCTGGAGTCTATCTCAGCTTCTACTGAGGAAAGATGGTGCACTTCTCAACTGATCAGATGCAAACTGATCAACTTAGTTACTGCAAATTGCTTATCTCACAAAATTGATAAACCCACCTGGAGTTTTCCAAGTGCTGCCAACTAACCCTTACGTGTGTGGGTTTGCTTACACTGTATGAGTGTGCATTGTTGTGTGTCTGTTGAAGTGCCTGACTTCCAGCAGAGACCCCCAGGGGCAGAAGATCGATCCGTAATATAGCCTGTAAGTGACCTCGCCACCGGGTGACACTCATTAGGATGCAATTTCGCATTAAGGGCTGATAACTCAGCGTTTAAACAGTGATTCACGGGCCAAATGCAGCTTGTTGTCAACACATGGATGAAACTACTGTAGACTGGTGAGATAAAGTGCAAACAGTGTATATTTAATGAGAGGGAGAGGATGAGAGCAGATGTTTAGAGACTACTGAACAGGTGCTTTCTGGTTTTGATTTGTTTGACATCTCATCAATTGCTACAGGGGCCGGGCAGTATGGCCTTCAAAATAACATCACACTGTTTAGGCCATATCGTAATACATGGTGTATATGACTGTATTTATCCTCAAAACCTCTTCATAAATGTTAGGACTGAGTAAAAAAACATCAAATATCCAAATATTTTTTCAATACTGCAACAATTTGAGCAACTTAATCACAAGTAAGATTTTTGATTAAAAAAAAAAAAATCATCATAAATGTGGATTTAATGAAGCTTAGATGGGTGAAAGTATATATTAGAATAGGTAGAAGACTCTGATAAGTTCAGAAAATGTCTTTTTTTAGTGCACTGGAACCTTTAAAACCAGGAAAAGACAATATTTATGCCACATATATTCTCATATCACAATAATAATATAGATCAGATAAATTGTCCAGCCCTAATTGCAGTTTTTACCCTTTCCCCTTTAAATTTCAACATTATTTTATGGCCAAGTTTGTCAAATTAGTGCACAAATACATAAACAAGACCAAACTGACTGGCAGGTGGATTAGATGGAGTGTGGTTGGGCATCTTCTATGGGCCACCATGTGGCCGCAGCCATCTGCTGGTCCAGTCTGTATTCAACTGAGCTACTCATTAGCTTTCTGCTGCTTAGTCTGACGGCCTTGAAACTGCAGCCTGAACCCTCTCTGTGTCCCACTGTTGTTTTCATTCCCGTCCACAATCCTTCCATCTCTCTGTCTGCGCTCCAGCTCTCCTCCTTCAGATCACTGCTCAGACTAGTGAGGCTCCATTGTCTCATGAGGGTCACAAACACACAAAGCTTAACAAGGACGGTATGGGATGGGGAAGTGAGAAGGAAATAGGTCAGTTTGCCTGTACCCCTCCCCTCTTAAACCCCCTCACTGTCCTGGCCGGACAGCAAAGTGGGACAGGCAAGAGGACACACACGCACACACACACACGCACATGGGTCCAGATGGGCAACGCATGTTTAACAAAATGGAACCTGTTGGGGTTGAGAGGGCACTGCTGCATTGTGTTATGTCATCAACTCAACCTTCACACCAGTATGTGATCGCGTTTCAGATCAGGGCCTGCATGCAATGATAACAAAGGCAAAGATATTGCAAGACGAGACGAGGGGACACTTTTTCTTTTATCATTAGGATGCGGAGAGTCAATTTTGTGAGATTACTTTGCACTAAGATGGTGGTCAATCAGAGAAATCAAGGAAAAAAATGTACTAAGACAGAGGCATTAATATTATTTCTGAAAGTGGATTTCAGCCGTCCTTCTTCGTCACCACAACCACCAGATAACATCCTCAGCAGAGTATTTGTATTGTTTGCAAGGAGGACATGCGTGTACGTTTACATGAAATGGATTTGCTTGCTGTGAACCAAGACCAGACTCTCCTGCAGCATTTCTTAAGTTGAGCACAGGAAATAGTGACAGGCATGACAAGCGAGCGCCCACTCAATCGCAAGCTCAGAGCGTTCAGTCACAAAATCAATTTTAATTTTCACGTCTTCATTAGACCTATACAGACAGTCCTTTGCAGGCCAACCAGGTGCGTGGGGCTACACTGCATAACACTCTATGTGTTGCATATGGCATTGGCTATTCCTATTCTGGACTGTTTCGTAGATATGCTTCAATGTAAGGTTGTGATGCAGGTGCACAAAGACGATGAGGTCGCTATGTCGACGGGCGGGGAGGTCGGGGTCAAGGTTGAGCTTGTTGTGATTCTGCACACTTGCTTCGCAGGGAGGGGAAAGTCGAGTTCAGTGAGCAGCTCATCGCATTCAACATCTGATCCTCACACTCACTGCCCATCAACTGACCTATATACCCCTAATTACACACAGCAGCCTCATGATGGTATACAAAGCAGCCCCCTTATGTGAAAACCATAAATACACACACGAAACCAGATCAGTCTTGTTTACGTTCCCTGGATGTCATTTCACGAACATGAAACATTCATTCTATTCAGTTTTCGTGTGTTTATCTAAAGAAAATGAGGAGTAGTGCAGCAGGGAAAGTTCAAAATGAGGCATGTTTAGTTGCAAAACAATATGCTCTCTCACAGCATGGCAACAGAAGAAAAAGATGTAATTCAAAGTACAGTAAAACACACAGAAAATAAAAACCTTGCTGCACGTGTATGTGTGACACTGTGTCTCTGTGTTTTGCATAGATGTAATATAAAACGCCATCTGCCAGGACCCGAGGCCGTTCTTGCCCTACTACCCTCCTTGTCTCTCCTTCTTTGGTTCATTTCCCTCCTCTCTCATCCTTCTCTCCTACATTGGTGTTGTAGAGAAGTAACCCTGTCTTCGTCTCAAACATACACATGATTAAAACATTCCTAATGTCTTCATAAGCAACAGACAAATATACACAACACAATACCACTTCTTCTTTTTCTCTCTCTCTCTATTGCACGCACACAAATGAGGTTAATGAAGATGAATGTACGGGCACAGAACTATTGACATCCTGTGTGTGTAATTGTGTCCCTGTTCTTCAAGGACATGGTGGTAAAGACAAGCAGGCAGAAGACTGAAATAGACCTGAAAAGGATAAACTGTAGGAAACTTGGGAGTGAGTTTGTCTGACACAGTGTCAATCACAATTATTGACATTAGAGGGGGGAATGCGTTATGAGACGCAAAAACAATGAGAGAAGAGATGTGACAATGAGGGAGGCGGGACACCAGATTAGTGCTCCAGAGCAGCGAGCAGACAGAAGACACAAGTTAAGAGTTCGGTCAAACGTGGAGCACAACGGTGCATCAACTATCCTCACACAAAAACTCACACACAGAAAATAAAGACATGACTGAAAGATATGAAATCGCTGCCCATACCCTGCGAGGGATGAGGCACTTGAACACCGCCACGTTGCCCCGCATCGAGCGCTGGTCCGCCACCCGTACAGTGTAGGGCTCCCTGAAAACTATGAAAACACACACACCATATATTAACACAGCATGTGGCGACCCATGATGGTCTAAATGTCATTTGAGAGCTTCTTCAGACACAAATGCCTTTCAGGATATACTGTATATATTTTTTATCATTCACCACCAATTTAAAAATATTCAGAATGCATGTTGAAAATAGATAGTACTTCACTGTCTCATTTCAATTCATGTTTTAATTTTGTATTATCGGTGCTCTGAGTAAAAAACAATGCTCCTGTTTACATCATCAAAAACAACACATTAACACTCCAGAGCAAAAACACCCTTTCATCAATTACCACGGCACTCCATGTTCATTCACTGGAAATTGCTGGCCTACTGTTTTGTTTGAACTCTTCTAATCCTGCCTCTGCTTTCACCATAAATGGTGCGAGCCGCCATTAAACAGGATGATCATGGAAATTATTTTCCAGCTTTGGCATGGCATCATTATGAAACACTAATTTGCTGTTTGGTTTTTTTGTCTGTTGATGTACGGAACTTTAGACAGAATGACAGTTGAATTCTGTGTTCAAAGGGTTCTTTGGCGCTCCAGTCACAGGTTTCAAGCAATATTTTACAGTTTGCTAAATGAGCTGGAACTCATTGGCAAAAAAACCCCCCCCAAAAAAACCAAAACCAAAAATCACATGAAAGCGGGAATGTATTCATAAGGTTGCTAAGAAACTGCTTTCTCGTTCTTGCAGCATGCATGCACTCCTGTTTCAACACAGTGCATGTAAATTTACATCTTTAAATGGTGGAGGAGAATAAAAATGCAGTAAATGAGGCCTCTGTCGATTAATGTTCAGTCGCCAAGGTAAGTGCAAGACTGCGGCCGTGAGACTGAGCTGCCAGGGCCCCGACAGGATGTTTGGTTCATGCTAATCCCTCGTCTCCTGAGGCCAGGCTTTAGGGTCATGTGGGAATGAATGCAGCAACCGGCTGGCATGCAGCTCAAGGTCCTGGCTCAAATCCGCAACTTGGCGCTAGTATTAGTATTAGAGTGAATATGAGTATTAGTTCAGGTCGGTGTTAGAAGGCAGAATATGAAAACAGATGTTAGTACGGAAGGGGGAGGGAGGGGGACAGTAGCTGCAGTGTAACTGTCATCCAGCTGTAGCTTTGATCCAGGTGCAGTTTCTGATCGGTAAAACTCTTCCTTGTGTGTCTGTGCTGCTTCTCAAGCTGAACCCCTGAAACCCCTCCCAATGTACCGTTTTAGCTTGGACGAAGTCTCGCTTATTAAAGCAGCCTCCAATCAATGAAAAGCACCAGTTAGGTTTTGTTAACGAGAGATAATTAAAGAAGCGTGCTGTGGCTATATTTAGTCTGGCACACAAGGACAGTTTGAAGAATGAAGGAGCAAAGAGTAGGATGAGGGGGAGGAGGACGGAAAGCAAAATATAACGGCAACAGATGCAGCTTTTGGTCATAATTTCCTAAAACAGACTACCTATAATATTAATAGGAGTTTAATAATTGCCCGTCTATTTTAACTGACTCCTAAAAATATCAATTACTTCCAAGATCACAGAAAAATGCACCTGAGAAGTTTTTTTCTATGTATTGTTACAATATGTGCAAAACAATTTTAGGTAAATTTGAATTCTCTTTATTTAGCTTTAAGAAATAGTAAAATATATGTCCTTTTCACTTGGTCTTATTTTTTGCACCTTACAAAGCTGTAAAAAAGTCTTGCCAGAAGACTATCCTACTTCTTTGTGTCCTATCCTTCCAGCTTTATGAATGATAACCTTTTGTCACAGTTTTCCCCCCTCATTTGTTCTGCTTATATCATCAAAAAACAAAAAAAAACAAAAAACACTTTGGTGTTGCTACTTAACTCTAAGTCCCGTAGGGGTTTTGTTTTGGACCTCTTCCTACCAGATGGTGCCCTGCCGTAGACCAAGTTGAAGCGGTTATGTTGGTACAAAGTACGGCGCTTCATCACAGCCTCGGTCAAATAGGTGTGAGCGGAGGCCAAGGCCTGGTGTAGTACGCAATGCAGATGTTCTCTCTGGAGACCGTGTTCTACGTGTTCTAGGTCAGTCTGTGTTCAGGTCGAGACGGGCTATTTTAGGGCAGGTGATTCAGTGTGTGGGTTGGGCTTTTCGCAGCTGCCAATCACATCTGCTCTACTTTATGCTTTCACTAATGTCTCTCTTTCCTCGTTTTCTCATCTTGTTGTGCGTCGCTTTGGCCTTCTGCTCGTTTGTGCCAGGGCCGGGTACTGCATACGACATATACCATAATCACAGTATATATCTTGCAAAATTTTGGATATAATTACATAGTGATAATTATTGTCTTTTCTTAGTTTCTATCTCTTCTAATGTTTCCCACATTAAATCCACATAACTGATGATTATTCATCAAAAATCTTATTGTATTATATTTTGTCAGTAGTCGTCCTTACAATATTCTTGCAGTGTCGATATCAAAATATATGGTCAAAAATATTGTGATATATTCCGTGTATCGTGATGTGACCTAAAAAGATAGACTATTATTTTACGATGTGCGCTGCTCTCTTGCTGTGGTTCCAACTCACCAGCTTTGATGCGGATGTTGGGGCTGCGGATCTTGCCGGCTTGGTTTTCAGCGGTGCAGAAGTAGTCGTTGTCGTGGATGTAGCTGTTGTAGGCAGAGGGCGAGAAGGGGTACAGCTGTAGGGTGCCATTGGCGTGCACGTGTCGGATGTGGGGCACGTCGTAGATGTCGTCGCCAGTGGCCAGGTACCAGCGGAGTATGGCACTGGGGGTGCCCCCTGCTGGACAGGGCAGGGACACCCCCACTGAGCTGGAATAGGTTACCCTCTGCAGGGATGCATTCACAAAGTACAGTCTGGTGGAGCCCACATCCTCACTGTGTACTGCAAGGGCAAACAGAAAACACGACATCACCTAAGAGGCTGAGGGAGAGGTCAGAGGTCAACAGTGAGCACCTGTGATGTGCTGCAGACACACACACATATCAATATACACAGACAGGATTCCACTGCTATTGATTGCAATCAATCAGCATCACATTAATGGAAAAAAAAATGTGTGAATGTCCTTCAGATGTGTTGGAAAATAATCATAACAAATATATGCCAAATGTCCAGCTGCAAACATCAGTCATGTGATCCAGAAAGCCAGGGATTTGGGCTAAAGCCTGTGATGGTTTAGGTGGATCGGAGAGGGGGGTGGGGAGGAGCCTGTTACCGCCGTAAAGTGAGTGCACACATAGACTAGCAGGGGCCGAGAGAGGGAACAAGCTGATAGGTTATGTGATTGGAATTTCTATGCCAGACGCAGAGATTTAAGTCTATTTAATCTCCTTACATATTTAACACACAGACACATGCACACACACAAACACACAAACACACAGACACACACACACACCGTTTTTTTTTTCACACAGACACATCCAACTGAGAAAAGAAAGTGAGAAGAAGAAAATTGGGGTGTGGCTCTAAAATTTGGGGTTATTCAGAGGGAGAAGACTGCTGATGGACTGATGTGGATGTTTAACACAACTGGTTTCTGAATTGTATCATTTAACTGGCCTACACACTGTTTGACACATGTTCAGCCCATTAACGTTCAGCTCAGCTCATTAAGTCTGTGACACATCATGGAGAATCTGATTTCAACGTGAGAAAATGTTTTTATCTTTTTAATACAAAATGGATGAGACTGAGTTTTCAGTTTCAGGGTTTATATGCTTAAATCTTAAATCTATCTTCTTTTTTATTTTTTTGATAATCAGGTGAATTATCAAATTATTAAACAACAGTAATTTCATGATTGAATGGACTTTTAATTAGATTAATTAACTGACTGTCAAAAAAGTTAAAATATATATATTTTTTTGCGGATCAATTAAATTACTAATTGACTTGAGACCTTTGTGGTTCTGGTCATCTATCTGATTTGTCACATCAACAGTTAAGATCTCTTTAAACAGCATTATTGCAGGTATGATCCCAACAGTCAGTGTACAGAATTATTATTATATTCTATAACAAGGGGTCACGGGTCTTCAGGGTCCACAGAAAGTTATAATCCTTAACAGTCATGGTCATGGAGCTTTCACGTTTTTGAATAATCATGAAATAAATTTGTAGTTCACATTGCACAGGTCCGTATAAATTTTTCACAGGTGCACAAAGCAAAATAGTGGAAATGTGACAGGTTTAGTTTTGGATTAAGTGTATGATACAGCTGCAGAGAGACACGAAGTCCGTGAGATTTTGAGCCCTTCTGGATACAAGAAATCAAGAGAGAAATCTAACATCCGATAATCCTGATCAAACAGTTAGAATTTGTTGAAGTTTTGTCTTTGATGAGGCGTGGCCCTAGATGGACAGAAAAACATTTATGAACGAAGCCAGGCAGAACCAGTCACCACCATCGACAGTGTCACTGATGCTCTGAGATCAGATCGAACACAGATATTCCCTCCATCCAGGAGGTTTTGTTAATAATTCCAGCTTCTTTTCAAAGTAGTGTCACTGTCCCTGGTAGAGCAGAGATTGATAAAGCTGGGCAGCCTGTTACAGATGGTATATGAAAATGTGTCTGGCAGTCCAGTGGTGGGCTGCAAAAACCAGGTCAGACTCCCTCCCCTCTGCAGATTACTGATAATGGCCCCTGAGCATAAAGCCCATATTAAAGATTGCAATATCTATAATCTCCCAATGGGGGGACAGGACTAAAGTGGAGGAGTGAGGGGGTCACCCTGAGAGCTCAGGAGTGGGGGCTGGCTGGGCAGCAGGAGAACCTCTCATACAGTAGATTATATGGCCTGGGGGCCTGGGCACTGGGAGGGGGGTGCTGGAACTGATGGAGTGGGAAGTGGAATAGAAAGGGGATCAGAGTAAACTCCTACCACTCAGAGCCTGTCATAACCAGGCAAACCACACACACACACGGACGACAGGCAGCTCTCAGCACTCTGTCACACTGGGAGGAGACAGAGTGGGTTGCCATGGTGGCACTGGTACTCGAAAGCTGTGACTGAGTAGAAAAAAATGTAAAAATTTAGCCCAACAACGGTGACCACCCGACACATCTAAATTTAGAAAGTCAACAAAGCCCAAATTATCTGATTCTGTCTCACAAAAATAATTTCAACAAAGTTGCTGAGGTGTTTGGCCCTCAGCGACAGAATGAAAATGAAAATGCTGTTTGGTTAGATGTGGTCAAGCACAGCGACGTTAGCGTGTTTAGATGGGTGTGCTCCAAAAGTCACCTGGCGCAGTCCATGTTCGTGCCAGACCGCTCAGTCCAAATCCACAGTCGGAACATAGCTCAGCCCCCCTGCCTGACTTGTATGGATTGCTTGTGTACCAAAAAGTGGCACATGTTACCAGCAGTGGAGCTGGATGGCAAATAAAGATTTGTTATGGTATAAAGCATTTTAATGATGTAATGACATTCAAGTTGGGCAAGTTTAGCCTTAACATTGAACTTTTTTTTTTTTTTTTATATTTATACATCAATCTTGATCGAACTGAGTCATTGTGGAACCATACTGTCCTTAACATACATCTCATTTCTTTCTCATGCCATCCAAGATCTGTTTCTTAACAAAGAATTTGAAGGTTACTGTCAACCTATTAAGACCCATGGTTGATAGAGAACACAAGACTACTGTCCCAACCGCAAAAAGCACAAACTATAGTATGCTGGAACACACAGTAAGTGTACAGCAGGTGTATTCTAAAAAAAAATGAATAGATTGTTATGAATCAAATTTTGGTTATGTGAATTAAACAAAAACGGATGCTGAGTTTGTCTTGTGAAACTCTTCACCTGTCCTGAAGTTTGGTTATGTTGCATTCCAACATTAACCAAATGCCGTCGTTCAAAAGTTATGATTATTTCATAATTGATTAATCCAGAATAGATTGTGCTTACATATGATACATGATAAATAAATCTTTCCATTTAAGAAAAAGGGTTTTTCACATAATTTCTGTCAATAAATCGATTAATTTAAGCTGATTTCATCTGCAAACTGATAGCACTAGTGACCGCAGCTGTGGGGGCTCCTATGTTGTTGCTGCAGCCTCATTCAGCACTGGAATTGAAGGTGTTGCAGCACTGACGCTGCTGGAGCCAAAAATTGTGCTGTCAAGAGTTGCAGCCACTATTTTATACATCCTGCCAGAGAGCCACCCATGAATATGTATGTCACAGAAGCAGAAGTCATAACCTATGCAAGGTTTCATCATGCATAATGCAGATGATCTACACCTCTACAGGATGTGAGCGCGAACACATAGACACACTCACACAGACTCGCCATTCACAACTGTATTGTGATGAGGAGGTAAACAAAACCCAGAACCTCCAGCGTTTCACATCCTACACCCAGTGCTCTCCGAGCCCAACCTCATGTTCTCCTCTTTTCTCTCTCTCTCTCTCTCTCTCTCTCTCTCCTCTATTTCAGAAGTCTCTGTCTTGCCATTTCTTTTAGTCGGCAAACCAGTTTCATAGCATCCCATCATTGAGCATCCATTTCTTGGATTTAGTGATATCTGTAAAAAGTCAAAAGTGGGATTTGACTTAGCCGAGACAAGACGTCCACATTATGCAACTGTCAAACTCTCCAATTTCACCGCTTTATGGGAAACAGCTTCATTTCTAGGCAGAGAGTAACTCACCCGCTGCCACCTCCCCATCACTCATCCTTCAGGTGTTTTTGGGACATGAAGTTGTGCTTTTCCTTTGATGCAGGAGGGGGAAGTGGGAGAAGCGATGTGAATTGACGACAGGAGCGGATGCAGGGGTACAAGGATAGGTGTAATCTTATGGTTAAATCTTCAAGGTTCTGGCACAGGTAGAAGAAGAGGTGTGTGTGTGTGTGTGTGTGTGTGTGTGTGTGTGTGTGTGTGGGGGGGGGGGGGGGTGAT
>KV751332.1:3235615-3259371 GCA_001698575.1 Mola mola | reverse complement strand
ACCTTAACATTTTCATCAAAGGTAGATAGGATGATTAAGTCATCAAGGCTTTAATTTTAATTAATCACATTCTGGGGGGATTGATTTATTTTCTTTCTTAACTCGGGATTGTTATTTCGGGCTTTGTCCAGAAATTAAATATCTTAAATATATTGAATATCTACCTGCCAACACCTCTAAAGTTTATCATATAACACATTCTATTTCTATTAATCTTGGAGTTGGATGTCCAAAGATAGTCCTGAACTCAACCCTTTCCTGAAAGCCCAATTTGAAATTTTTACACCTTAGTTTTTGTACAGATTAAATAATGAGGTAAAGTGTTAATTAGTGAGAGGGGCTTATGGTATAGCCATATATTCACTGGGTGTGGGGTTGTTCCTCTCATCTAACTCTGCATGAAAGCAAATACACATATTTCTCCATGCCCTTTAGGCTTGATGCCTAATTTCACACTGTTCAAATACATCACAGTCAGTGACTCACGATATAATTTCACCAGACCTCGAAGAATCTTAACAACCAATTGGTTTCCCCTTTTTTGCTGTTTGGGTTCCTCTCGTTTCAATTGGATGAACAATGTGAAACTGCTTTATATTAGACACACGCAGACTCACAAATATATATGTGCCAAACACACCCATTTTTAAATATTGCTTAAAGCCGGTGACTAAAGACTGGAATCCATTTAATGTGGAGGAGGCACGTTATTATTAACTATGCCTTGTAGACATTCACAGTATACTGTACAGTATGCTCTGTTACTCAGGAGGTATGTTTATTTCTGACCTGACATATACTCTTCAGAGGTATATCTTTTAAAAGCCAAGCATTCAGTGTCTTGAATGTGAAAGTGGTGCGTTGTGAATGCAGGTGAAACTGTATGGAAGTGGAAGGATGCAGATACATTCATCTCTCAATATGATGCTCAGCTGGAAACACCCTTGTTTGGCACCATCGGCATTACTTATGTCCTGCTTGAGCAGAGTTTATACTTGAACTACAGCCCCCGACTCAGCCTGCTGCCTGAGGCCTGAACCTGTTTAAACTATAAACCTGTGGATCAGTTTCTGTATGCGTGCTCTTGTTATTTTCACTGCCAGGGCAGCGGTTAAAGATTATTTATAGCAAAGAGTAACAATCTGATCCAGACAGAATGGATGTCTTACATTGTCTGGGGAAAACAGGCCACAAAAGTAGTGGGTCAAGTCTGATCCAGGCAAACATCAACCAAACAGTGCTTAGTCTTAACAAGGGTTAGCAAGATGAATTTAGCATGGAACCAGGTGGGATTTAACCTCAGAGCTGGGACTACCTTTGGAAGAAGTTTTTCTAAAAACATTTTTCTGTTTTCTAGCACTATGTCTAAAATCTGTTGCACATGCTTAAAAGGCATCAGTTATTTGTCTTAAAAAGAAGCAACATTATGGGGGATGAGTGGGTCAGTCTTTTTCTAAAATTGTAGGGGGGAGTTTCAGGAGATTTTTTTTTATCATTTCAGCTCAGAAGTATGTTGTTCTATTATTTTTTGTTCAGTTTTCTTGCATCATATTTTTTGCAATATGTTGTGCAATAAAGCACTAACAGGCACGCATGTTTCATAGCTAGCAAAGACAAGATGCAGGATGATGGGCTGGGCTGAGCTCAGCAATATTCTCTTGGCAGACCTTTGAATAAGTCAGTGATATACAACTGATTGATCCACCCACAAACACTTTAGTGTGCACAGAGCATCCCCATGATTCAATAAAAGGTGCACATATACGGTATATATTTTTCTAAATCTAATGATTTCAATGATTGCGCCTTAACAATAACTACAACAAAAAACAACAGATAACATAAGACATGTGTTGACTAGCACAGGCAAATTAAACATATGGGCACGAAGGAAGTGTGAGTCAACGAAGATTAAGACATTGAGTGTCTCAGGTGGATGCACCTTTGATGTAAATTATTAAATTGTGTGCACATTTTAGTGCCATTAGTTGTATATCCTTTGCACAGTTATTATTCCATGTGGCATTATGTGAGCTTGTGTATATTCTCCTTTACAAGCCACATCCAGGCAGAGTTTTAAGATCCCGAATGGAACATAATGAGTGTGCAAACATATGCAAACATAGGTGCGAGCACTCGTATGGTTATCTAACATGCACAATTCTCATTTCTTTTTTGGTGTCGGTTTCGGTGCAGCTTTGGATCCTGTGAGGCCATTTTCTGTGTTGTCGATTCCTGATGAAGTTACGAGGCACTCCTTACTGCAGAAGATTTTTTGGGGGGGAGAAAAGGGGACAAAGTTAGAGAACAGCGCAAAGAAAAAAATTAAAAAATAAAGTCACCAAAAACGTGTGTGAAATGGGTAATATCTATATGAAAACTTACTTTTTCTCCTCAAGCTTAGAAAGAACAAAGAGAGTAAAGTTCTTGAGCAGCATGAAGCCCATTATCAGTGCAATGGCTCCGCCCACAGCTGAGGCTATCATGGTGGTCAGCGTATTGTCCACCACTCTTACTGCAGGCCAAACGACAAAAAAGTACAAAACTGGCTGCCAGTTGTGCTGTTACAGTGCCTTATCATTAAAATTAGCTGATGCCTCCAATTTAGATTAGAGCTGTAATGTGCAGCTACAGAAATCTAATATACAAGACCTTAACACACCTAGGCATGCAAAATATGTACAGAATGATGGAGAGCTCATATCTTTGTTCTGTTTAGACTTTATAAACTACTCTTGGCACCAGCACCATCTTAGAAAACTGTGATTTATGTGGGTATGTGTTTGGAATTATTTTGTCCATTTGTGGTAAGTTTCCAGCAGCACCTGAAATTGTGAAGCAATCTAAAACTGAGGAAAGACCAATTTAGGTTTAATATGAGGCAAAGCTTTTTCTTTGTTGAACTTCAGGGTTATTAACTTCCAAATTAAATGTGTGTGTATGTAGGTGTATGTATAGGACCCAAATTGATTTATCAGAAAATAACAAAATAAATAAATCCACAAAGACATCAAATCCACTCTCTTGTGTTATTTTTTCTTTCTCACCAGACTTAACATCCAATCCTGTCTTTGAATATGTGGCCTTATTTATTTTTTAGCATGAAATGTATCGGTTGCCGATACATTTAACTAATTAAAAGACCCTTTCAGTTAAAGACTACATGTATATACAATGATAAGCCAAAACGTTAAAACTACTGAGAGTTAAAGTGGTTAATATTGATCATCTCGCTTCAGTGTTGGTGGAAAACACTGGGTCCTGGCTTTCATCTGGATGTTATTTGACCCATAAAACCCACCCAAACATTGTTTCAGACAAACTACATGCTCTCATAGTAACAGCACTCCCTGAGGGCAGTGGTCCCCCAAGCAGGATAATATGTCCTGCAGTGAGAAAAACTCAAGAGGTTGACGAAAACTCCAAATCCTTCAAATCCCCCCAAATTACGTGAAAGACCAATCCATGGAGGTCCCACTTTGTAACCCATACGACTCAAAAAGACCAGCACACCCTGGTGCTAACCATGAGTACACCCCCTGAGGTCATGTGTCTCTTTCTTGACAGGTGAGGGCCAAATTTGATCCATGGGAGGGGAACCTCCATGCATTGAAATTTTTGCCATGGTTGCTCAATCATGGTGCTCAGTACTCAATATGGATTAGAAGAACTTTGAAGACACTCTAGGGTCTTTGTCATGTTCCTCTGGCTGTTCCTGAGAAGGGAATGTGGTGGTGCAGCGTCTATTGTCCTCCCGGAGGGACCAAAGTCATCAGGGTATGCTCGGTCTGTAAAAGTCTAAACTCTGTGTCAAGAGGCATCCACATGAACACCGGGATCAAGCGGTTTCCCGGCAGAACTTTGCCCTGTAGCAAGATGATCATTGTTTAAATACGTTTTTAATGTTGTGGCTGATCATATACATAAGTCAAAGAAAATCAATTGGCTCTCTTCCCAACCACTCACACTTGTACACCACAATGAGTGTGAAGATGGCACTGTGGTTCTTGCCCTTCTCTTTGGGGTTGCGTCCAAAACAAGTGTATTGGCCTCCGTCCTCAAAGGTGATGTTCGACAGCAAGATGGAGATGTTGTTTTCATAGTTTTTGCCCACAAACTCCACTCGGTCCCAAAATACAGTCACATGTGGCACCACCCCCTCCGACGGTATCACTGACTCACACACCTGAAAGGAGCAGCAGGCTGTCAATCGTCCAAATGAACCACTTAAACCTGAGCAAGACAGTTTCTCTTCTGTATGGTGTACCTTCCGCATGGTGCCGTTGTCATTGAATTGCCAGTTGAAGTAGAGGTTCTTGATGCCAATACAGCTGAGATATGTGCAAGGCAGCATTACTGTGCTGCCATTCACCGCCTCCAGGGAGGGAATCTTCCCCACATTCATCTCAAGGGCCTGAGCAGCCCACATGCCTGAAGAGGAAGAGGACTCAGATGACAAGATCGATACAACTCACAAATAAGCAAATATTACCAAGATATTCCAAAGCCGTCCCCAATTTCTGCACTTTAAAACAGTCCTGATAATGCTACTTGGACCCATTTTCTAGTTATATCACAAAAGAGTGACAATGGACAATGATGGATCTGCATCATTCATTCATTTTCTACCGCTTATCCTGTTAGGGGTCGCGGGGGGGGCTGGAGCCTATCTCAGCATCTTGGGGCGAAGGCGGGGTACACGCTGGATGAGTCGCCAGTTCATCGCAGGGCTGACATATAGAGACAAACAATCATCCACACTCACATTCACACCTACGGGCAATTTAGAGTGACCAATTAACCCAACCCCCAGATTTGCATGTTTTTGGAATGTGGGAGGAAGCCGGAGTACCCGGAGAGAACCCACGCAGACACAGGGAGAACATGCAAACTCCACACAGAAACGTCCTGACCCAGAATCGAACCCAGGACCTTCTTGCTGTGAGGCGACAGTGCTAACCACTGCACCACTGTGATCTGCATCATACAGATCGAAACACTGGAATACAAGATTCCAAACATCTCTTCAATAAGGCAAACAATGATGGTGTCCAGTTCTGTACTAACAGAGATAATTAAGAATGTTTAATGGATTGTTTAATAAGATTAGCAGATTGTCTAGATAATCTAAGTATTTTTAAATATTATTTAAAGCAAACATGAAACTAACGCTCTATGTATGGAAAACCGAATGGACATACACTAAAGATTCTCCTATTACTGCCACTTGACAGTTAAAAGCCTAAGTA
This sequence comes from Mola mola, assembly GCA_001698575.1. Lineage (NCBI taxonomy): Eukaryota > Metazoa > Chordata > Actinopteri > Tetraodontiformes > Molidae > Mola > Mola mola. The sequence continues at coordinate 3,254,122 of KV751332.1, read as the reverse complement.
ACACGACACCAGAGTCCTTGCTGTGATGTTCCTGTATGAGAGGATGAAATCTGCTGTGTCCCCTGTGAAAAGTGTAACTGTACACCTGGAGACAGTGAGGGATCATCAGGAAGTCGCAGTGACTCAATCAATCAATCAAAAAAGATGAAAAGCTGTCCATGTTTTCTTGTCTACCTCTTTTTCCATGGATTCTAGACATAGTTTCCTGTTTAGCTGCTCAGTTTTCTTTAGAGTTGTGTGTCAAGGTCTCAGTGCTCAATGCCTCCCTCTAGTGTACGAGACATAAACTACGTGCTCACAAGGCACAGCTGATACACAAAGGCAACATGTCACACTCCTGAATGTGACAGATAGGTTGCAACGCTTAACATTGTCTGCACTGTTTCTGCCGTTTCTTTGATTTCTGCACTTTCGTTCCAGGCATCATGCTCTTGCTCATGACATGGTCAAGGTCAACGTCTGACGAGCACCACTGTAGCACACAGGAGGAACACTTCTCAGAACAGCAGATATGACGCCATGCAGTAGAGAAGTGCAGACTGGTACCGTATGGGGGGAATGCTTCAAATTCATTCACATCTCAGTCCTGCTATATTGCAGAGTCACTCGCTCCAATTTGCTCCTCGGCTGGTCCAATGCAGCACAGTGAACTTGCCAAAATAGCACTACAGGCAGTGATGAGACAGCCACATTTCATTTGTAAACAACTTTTTAAATTAAAAAAAAATTTTAAAAGATTTTCATCATTTCTGTCTTTTTTCTGTCTCTACCCCATGTACACCATGAACAAAACAAGTATAATCAAATGATAGAGTATCTTCTTTCAAGAACCGTGTTTTTGTCTCTGACAGTATGCAAATATCACCCTCTCTTAAATCAGTATTGTGCATCGTCTCAATTCTCCAGTTTATTTCGGGTTAGTTTTGTTTTGCAAAGTAAAGTTTTGCTGCTCGAGACTAAAGTAGAACAGTGATGCTCCAGTTTCTAGCCTACATAATATGCAGCTTACGAATGCACACCTTATAGAAGCTCTACACATCGTTTTTAAAAAATGTGTAGATATCCAAAATTAAGAAAATAGGCCAATGACGAACTTGATATTAACTCTTACCCTAAAAATGCCCCCAAACACCAAAAATGTTTTTAACACAAATACATATCAACACTTGTCAGCGCTGTCTCATGACTGTTATAATGAACTAGTTGATGACAATGATGAAATTACTATCTTGCTGATTCATCAGCTCACATTTACTCCAACAGCTATCTGCAAGATGCGTGGTTTTGAGACTGGGAAGTTTTTGTTGTGGGTTAAGATGGGAAAACAACACAAAATGTCTCTTTAAGTGAAACAGAATTCTGTTTAGAAATGTGTTTTGTTCTACAGCTGCCCTGTCAATTGTGAACTTAAATAGCCTTGACTGGCAAAAATTTAGAAACATGGGATCAATACTATCAGAAATGTGTACTTCATCGATAAAAACCTCCTTTAATGCATTCGTGTACCTACTGCATCACTATCTCACTATATTCTATAACCTTTTTAATACCTCACTACATATGATTCAAATGACCCATCATGTTCGCTGCTTATCAAGTGTGTAATACAGAATAAGGTACTTTCTTAACTGTGTCCTATTATGTATTATGAGGGTTTAACCATAACAAATTATGATAATGATGTTGCTCAAATGCTTTGCAAGTGCTATAGCATTGCACTTGGCCACCTGTATTAGCAGTCTAATACAGTAACATACAATAAATAAGGTGTCCATGCAGCTTTGGTTATGGAATGCTATCATTGCTCTGTAAAAATTATTCTAAATAACGACAACAGCTATCAGTGAGAAATACTTATTTTTGTCCTTTAAATTCAGAGTTTACCTGGCAACACGATTGCACTGATAAGTTGGTTCAGGTGTGTAGATGGGATGGAAGGCAGACTCAGGGGTATAATGTGTTTAATTATTTCATGCATTTCATTACTAATATTTGATGCTAAAGGGATGCTTTTTCTGTTCATGTCTTTGGTGAGATTAAGGATTGGGGATGTATACAGGGGTAAATCCACTATCCCCATGAAAACAATTCTATATTTAAAAGACCCCAACCAATAGGCTCCATCAGCACCGTGAATCCGCCATCTGGGCATGAATTTAATGGAGAAAACAATGTCAGCTCTGGATACTGGCTGGTCTCTTAATATAAGGCCCCTGCAAAAGCATTCAGTCTCGTTGCACTACTGGTCTGAATAATGCGGCATTATTACTATAGATACACACCTTGTCCGCACAACAGGCCGTCCAGTGTGCCAGTAGTCTCACATAGCTTTTCCCCCACAAGAACCACAATTTTCTGCTGACTTTTCATTTTTGTGCACCCCACGGTTCAACGCAAACGTTTGAATGTCAGAAATCTACCTGGCCAAAGAAGACTTTTCCTTGCCCAAACAGTTTAATCGATTAGGGATTATCAAAGAGCAACAATGACTAAAATTCTTAATGTATGAGGTTACGTACCTTGCTCCTAAACTTGCACCAAAAGTGCAATCCATTGAAACAGTTTCACTCATATCTTCAAATACCATGCATTCTGAACCACTACCCTTTGTCCCCGGAGCACCTGAACGGTGCTTCACGTGAGCAATACTCAACAGAGACGAGAAGGAATCGCAGTGAGTCGTTAAATCATTAACCCATGGTGGCATTGCGCTGGGCAAGCCATAAATACATATTGTTGAATTCCAACCCAAGCAAATATGGATGACATAATATGGAACTATTTCATTGTGTCAATACTCATAGCTGCTCAACTTCATCATCCTTTAGACTTTATCCGAATACCAATGTTTATGAGAGAGTAACTTTCATCTTGTCCTTTTGCTCATGAGTTAAAATGCTCTGCCTCCAGAAAAAGAAAAAAAAAACATCAACATAAGCAAACTAGTGTGACACAATGTGGTGCAAACACCTGCATAGGTCAGAAGCAAATGAAGGTCAGTAGCATGCATAGAAAAGTCAAGGCACCAGTGCTCTACTAAGTAATGTAGAACACTGATGTACAAAATCTGCTGTGACATAATGAAGGTGGAGAAAATAAAAGGAGGTGACAAAAAGTGAGATACATTACCAAGCAGTACAGAAAATATCATGCCGACAGCTGTGTGTTGAGGGCCCAGCTTTGGGGGTTCAACCCCAACCCACCGCACCTCCATGGCAACCAGATGTGCTCCAAAACAAACGTTGCAGGATCCAGCCCAGGCTCAGGACAGCTAGTGGAATATCCTTATAGTACAACTCGGCTTGTCTGTTAAAGCAGATTAAATTTTGGAAGCTGCTCTCTGGGTGTCTAGACCCCAAACGAGGCACGTCTTGCCGATGTGGCCGCACTAGTTCTTGGGGTAGTGAGTCTGCCTGCAAGCCCCCACAGTGCTCCTGTGGAAGAGGAGACTGCAGGTTGGCCAGAGGGCAGAGGAGGAGGATGGGGGGGACAAGGGAACAGAAAGAAAAATTTAATAAATTGAAATTTTAAGGTCACTATAAAAACACAGTTTAGCAAAAGTCACATTTTTGCACTTTAATATTCCATGTTTGCATGTTGTGATACATGTGCCTACATATTAAGCCTCTTTGCCTGAATATAAAAAGGCTAAAGCTTAAAGGAAAAAAAACACGATTTGATGCTAAGTAGACTTCAAGTTCTCATGCCTACCTGCTCGCCGCAGCTGGAGCTCAGTCAGAGGCCAGCTGGCTGCCTTCACAGCTGAGTCAGTGGGAATAGCACAGCAGCCGAGTGGCCAACGCTCACTGCGCACAGTCAGGGTTCACTCAAGGAGATTCCCACCAGGCAGCACTTTCACTGCAGAGACAGCCACATTGCAGCACCATCCAGGACGAGAGACAGTTAGAGAGGAGAGGGAGATGAAAGAGGAGATGACCGGGGATGCAGAGAGACCGACGGACAAGAGGAAAAGCCTCTGCTCTCATTCCTCCTCACCACAGCCGTGGTGAAGCTGACTCCTGTCCCTGCCTGTCCCTATCTCACAACTTTCCCCCCGCGTCCTCTCCGCTGGCTGCATGCCACTTCTCTTTTCTCTCTCTCTCTCTTTCACCCCCCCCCATCCCCACATCCCTCCTCCACCAACCCCATTCAGTCCTCCTATCTCTCCTCCCTCCCGACTTGGGGTGTGTATGCAGACTTAGGCACTTTTGCCAGAGTGTTTGTGAAGATCAGAGAAAAGTTCTGCAGTGCAGGTCGTGGAGGAGGCTGTGTATTGCAGCCAAATCCAAACGCTCTATTCATAAACAGACACGTCCTGTCACTAATAACGTCATCTTCAAGTGAAATCTTCAAATCAGAACTCGGCATCATCAAATCACAGGTGGGAGGGGGGAACAGTGCAGCACTCTATATTCTGCTCATCTCTACTTTAAAAGGTCAAAACTGCAATGTGGCATTGCTTTGCTAGTCTTCATTTTCTAGTTCCTCTCATTCTGTGTCTATCCTTCCCCAGATTGTCAGACCTTTTCACTCCTCTTCTCTCTCCCTGACTGTACTCATATTCCCCCGGCGAAGGATAATCGACATTCACAGCCATCGCTGGCATTTATATGCGTGTCCCATTCAATGACTTCGGAAGGTCAAAATGTCATGTACTATATGCCATGAGGTGTCTATTTCTCTCGTGTGAACAGCGTGACGCAGCAGAAGGCATGTTGTGATATGTCATTTTTCACACCGGGATAGCTCTTTTCCCATAAACGCAGACAAATCAGTCCGCACCAGCTGACCGACACCAATGCCTGCAGAACATGTCTCTTCAGAATTTTAGATCCAACTAAATTAGTTGGATCTAAAATTGACTAATTCATGCACTTAAAAGTATGTGTCTGTCAAATTCCATCCATTACGATCAGTCTACATGGGCCATTAATGTAAGCAGATTTGATTGTATAGTGGCTTGTTGTTATCATTTCATAAATGGTTGGCAAAAGTTTAATTAGAAAGAATGCTGTAACTGTAAATGAGTTATACATATATATAAAATCAGGCAGTGGCAGGATGTTTTAAGGGCAGGGGCAACAAAAATAGAAGGGCACCAGTGCACAAAAAAAAAAATCATACCTTTAAAGTGAAATATTTAGAGAAAGTTATCTGGAATGTCACCCCAGAGGGCATTTCATCGTGTTCTATCTACCATAGGGGCATCCAAGAGGGCATCCTTGGGTCGTTTTTTTCACAGATCAGGGCACCAAATCCACTGGTGAATTTAGTAGTGAGAAAAAAAAAAAACAGACCTAGAGACGATGGAACCAAAAAAAAAGAAAAAAAAACAGAGCAAAGCAAACACAGCAGCAAAGTCCAAAATAAAGTCTAACGTGTTTCACAGTATTTTGAGTGAACAAAGTTAAATGCACAGTTTGTCATTTCTGCTGATAAATGGTTTCCAATCAAAACAAGACAAGACTGAAGATGTTTGTGGCTTCAGATTATGGGAGTTGTTGTTTTCATTGTTAATCATTCACCATCGCTGATGAAAATCTATTTCATGCCAGTATATCGGGTGTGGCATCTGATATGTGAACCCAGACTCAACACGTTGAGCTTGCGTCACAATTATGCTGACAGCAACAGTAACTGTTGATAACACCAAAAAGTGAATAATACCATAGGTGGAATTCTGATTTAGAGGTGTTCAGTCATAATCCCACAGATGGTAGCTTCGCACCATTGGCTCCTCAGCCAAGCACAAATGTCTGAACCTGCGGTTCCTCTCGTACTGAGCAGGATTACTATTGCAACAACACATCATCAGTAGGGTAAAACTAACTCACAGCGGTCTAAACCCAGCTCACATTCCCTGTTAGTGGGTGAACAATTCAACGATTGGTGAATTCTGTTTCACAATGATAGGAAGAGCTGACATCGAATCACAGGCGTCAGATTCATCGACATTGACTTATCTTCAGAAATTCTTCAAAACACACTGCAGCTCAAGGCTAGGTCACAAAGTTTCTTAAAGAGATAAATGATAACACTGTGGCTAACAGTAACAGTGCAACGGTCGGCTCCTTAGAAAGTAAACATTTTGACTGACATTGTTGACCCTGGAGTTAACTTCACTGGTGACCAGCGTGCCATTAGCTGGAAGAGCTCAGCTTCGACAACAAAGTGTGAGTTTATTTTCAGATAAAACATCAGACTACACATTTACAGAGAGGTGAAGAGAGGTGTCTTTCTCGCCAAAATGAACAGACCTGGTAATTTAAACCAGTAAAAATGATGAATAAGTCAGTTTACATTAAAAATCATCTGGCACTCTTTGGCTTCCCCAGAAGTACTGATATGAAGTACTGATACTTCATATCACCCTGTGCTGGATTATACAGTATGCATCCAACTGGAAACTGCAGTGTCTGAAACATTTGCTGGTGCGTTACGGTTAAGTAATTAGGTTTGTGAAGTGTTGTGCAGGGCATAGTGGAGGTTTGTCTGGTTCTCTAAGAAAGAGATAATGTGGTAGGGCTGAGGCTCACCACTCTTCTCTCCAGGCCCCTTTACTGGAGTATCAATGCAGCAGTGGTGGGAACTCTTCCAGAACTGCAATAATTAAAAAAAAAAAAAGAACAACAGCATTTTGCAGCAGAAAGACAGGATGCTGCTGCAGACCTGTGCAGGACACCATGTGGTGCATCATAATCATAAACATAAATAAAGACACAGACACTGTACAGATGATCATTATCATTTGTTTCATATCATCATTCATTCATGCCATGTGGGTGCACCCACAGATTCTGAAAGCACGTAAGTGTCATCTGTGCTTACCTCTGCAAAAAGGAAAGGGACAAGGACACGTCTAGCATCTGACTGTACATCAGGGAATTAGAGCAAATAAAATTCACTGTTTGAAGACACTTTCCTTAGTAGTAGTGTGAGCGAAGGAGGTTTGATACCACCTCTTTCATCTGTAACAACTGTATTTTATAAACTCATTATGTTCAATAGATATAATAAAAGAATGAACAGATCTGCGTTTGAATAAATTGCAGTGAAGTTAAATGTATAAGCATAAATACTCAAGTGTACAAGTAGGCTAGGTAAAGGCAAATCTGTACAGCAGGACCATTTGAGCAAATCCTACTTTCTAATATATAGAAATGAGGAATAATATTTATAACAAAGTGTTGTCACAAATTTTGTGATATATAAATGACTATTACTAAAGAAAAAAAGTGGGGAACTGTGCTTAACAAAATTTTAATGGTGCGTGACCCAAAATCTTGTATTCTTTACCAATCATTAGCTGTTCATTTCTTCTCATTTCCTTTAAAATGATCTCATGTCATATTTCTTGGAAAGGCATTTGTTAACTACAAAGTAAGCTTAGCGGGACATGTTTCATTCATTAAAAAGGGTTGCAGAATGTAGAGTTTGCACTGAGCGGGTTAGTGTCAAGAAACCACAAATAGGCTTCATCTTAGTCCGCTAACTACCTCATGTCAACCACACACTTGAATTCTGTTTATCCTGATTTATGTAGACATGATTGCATTAAAAGAATCAGAAGAATCAACTGAACAAAAACAATTCTTCACTATGAAAGACAATGAAAAATACAATTCATGATGGGATGATGTGTCCTCCATGTTTCTTTTGTTTCTCTCATTAACTAAATATACAACATTCAGAATTTATGGTAACACCACATACATGTTTCTATAAAAGGAAACTCTCAGGTTTTCAAATAAATTGCCATGGGAGATATAGAAAAGAAACACATGTGTTTTTCTCATGCTGGTTAAGTAGGTGTTATAGGTGTACAGCCCACCCCATCTAATCACCTTGAGACATGAACTGGACCTGCAGTCATTTCAAAAACAGTTCTTTATTCCATATGTGCTAAATATAGACATCATTTCAGGACTAAAAAAATGACAGATTCTGCTTATCTTACACTTTATACAAAATACAAAATCACTTGTGCAAAGTTGCCAGTGTAGTAAACACTTGACGGTCACTTATCGATCTCATGGTGGACTTTCTGCAAACACAAAAAAACAAATGACAGTGCCCATCGCATTTCATTTTCAGCAGCATTCAATACCCTCGGCACAGATACACTAAGACACAGATAAAAGCAGTTTCTTATTCTCTTCTAAGACACCTCTCAACTGATGCTGAGACCAAAGAAACCAGAGGAACATTTAATCTGGCACACAACTGGATAAACAGTTCTCTCCTCTCTTTAAAAAAAAAAATCTATAGTCCATTTGTTCAGAATGAAAACTCATAGATTTTCACAACATCGATCTAAGGCAGTGTATTCCCCGCAGCAGCTATATGGAAATCCAGTGAAATAAGCACAAAGGAATAAAAGTTGCAGTGGTCATACACATTAAAATGGATTTGTGTCCATCAAACATACAGAAATTAAGAGAAAAGCTACACATTATGTTGGAGAGTACTGACGCAGCACAATGTGTGAATAACAGTTGTATAAAGACTGACAAATGGCAGAGTTAGCCCTTGAGTTATGTTATGGTTAATTCATTTTCAGTGTTTTCACTTGACTTACACTGTTGCATTGTATAGCCTTGTCAAGCCGTACTGGAGTTAAAGATGTTTTGTGTGAAATTTTTGAGCCTAAAAGATGAAGAAATAGGGCTAAGGTTGAGGAATACTGGAATTCTCCTTTAATATATTGAAAAAGGCAGCTGTAATAACGTGAAAGGGAATTCTAATTCATTTAGTTTCCATTTAATCATCGTCGTCGTCACCACCATCGTCATCGTCGTCATCGTCGTCCCCATCGCCTTCAGAGTTTTCCTCGTCATCGTCTCCGCTGCTGGGTTCGGACTCTTCATCATCTGAAATATCAACTTCTTTCTTTGGCTTGATAACATTCAGGTGAAGTGCCTCTTCAGGGGAACTGACACAACGCCCGCCAAACAAATTAAATCGCGTAAACACAAGCACAAACAAGCACATATAAACAGTGAGAAAGGCAATTCATAGAAATCGGACCAGAAAGGAAAATGTTGCAAGTAAACAAGAGGCCCATGCTGGATTGTCTTGGCAAATGGCAATTGCCAGAAAAGAAATCCTTACCAGAAAACCCAGAATCTTGATATATCTTGATATTCATGAATCCAAGAAGTGCATACAGTGAAGACGGAGTTGTTAATGAAGCTACTTCTCAGAGACAAGTGAAGGGCACCCCAAAAATTTACTGTTATCTCCCATAGGTGTACAAGTTTAAACAAAAAAAAAAAAAAAAAAAAAAAAAAAAAAAAAAAGGATTTGTGTCAATTCACAGCAGCAACTTCATGCATGAAATGCCCTTTGGAGGATATATTCAAATAGATTCTGTAAAAGCAGAATTGTATAACAAACCTACTAATTTCTTGTGTTTTTAACTGGTCATTACTTTATAATATGGTAAAATAGTAAGTCAATAGAGAGAGAAATAACAACTAATTGGTGCAATCAGCACTGCTGCTGTGAATTGAAGATTGATGATTTAGAACATTAAGAAAATGTACAGTTGGGTAAAAACATATATGTATGTGTACAAGGATTTACAATAAATTGAAAGAGTGGTACATTATATGCCTAACATTGCAGAGAATTACTACAAAAATACAAAGAGTTCACTTCAGAGGAGAGAATTTGGATGAAAAGATGCCCTCCAACCCCTAAAGTTTAATTTGTCTTTTCCAGTAGAGCAGACCCAATCAGCCAATCAGAGGCCACACCAGTTCCAAGACGAAGATGAGCAGAGATGCTCCTTCTCTGGCCCTCACCATACGGTTGGGTCCCTCCAATGCTTCTCCTGCGTCTGCAGCTCGATGTCGTTCTCCATGCGCTTCCTCCTGCAGAATCTCACGCACATAAAGATGCCGAACAGGATCAGGATGACACCACAGGCGCCTCCGATTGCTGCTGCCAGGATGCTGATCTCAGACAAAGAAGCTGCTAAAAGGACGTCCCAAAATCAGTGCAAAAACAGCAGGTGCAAGCTGCACGTTGGGCAATTTGAGAGACACACCAGTAGCTTGAAAAAATATAGTAAGTGTTAAGCAAACATGTTACTACATATTGGAAACATTGATGTCAATTATTGCAAAGCAAATTTTCAATATTCTAATCTCTAGACTTTCATGTGGGACTGCCAGTCTAACCTTCATTGACGACTCTCAGGATGAGCTCTCCATTACTGCCATGCACATCTGGAAGGTTGCGCACTTGGCAGATGTAGGTGCCATTAAAGGTCGGCCGTACATCATTCAGGGTGATGGAGGCGTCCCCTCTCAAAATATCTCCCGACCACACTGCACGGTCTTTAAAACGGCCCATGTTGGGAGGAAATGGTGTCCCCTGGTAGAAAAACACCTGATGCACACACATATACACACATAATCCAGCAAAATAGGAGTATTAGTTTAGAGTTTAGAACACCAAACAAATCTGCAGACAGGAGGAAATTCTTAAATACAAAACAAACTAAAAGGAAACTTTCAAAGATTAAACTTTTAAACTCAAAGACACAACAGCAATGGCCTACAAAAAAACCTCTCATGTTTTTATTTTCTTCTTGTTTATTGATTAATTTTGTACTGTTGTGAGAAGTAATACAGTTACTAATTTCAGTGATTTTCACTGCCGTATATATTGTTATCTTGTAACCCCATGTGGGATAGGCCAGAAATGGCAGGACACAGAAATAAAAGCTAAATTGCTTACTTTCTTACTCCTAAGGAACCATCAACTCTTTGTTATTATCATCATATTTTACTGTACTGTATGTTTACATCCACCAGGACCCATTAAATAATATACTATGAGTTTCATGCCATTAGAATATGTGATTATTGAACTGTGTTTTGGTTGTATATTTTGCATTAATTGTATACAATAATGGACAACATGTGATAGCTCCACAAAAGTGAGAAAAACAAACATCCCAGTGCTCCCTGGTGCTTCGCTGCACTGATCAAATATTAAATACTGTATAAAAGTGAGTGAAAATAAGCCATTTACAGGTGAGCCTCGCTCCAGTCGGGCAGGTGTATGGCCTTCACTAACTGTCACTATATGGCTTCAAATGATGTCCTCAGTGCGAGATGGCAGCACTTGCATTCAGAGTGTTTTTGATTAATTTTAATGCAGCGGGAGGAAATGGACAATGGTAATCATCACGTTTTGCTGTGCTGCCACCAGCTACCCTGAGACCAACCCATCACGGTGTATGTAATGTATGTTATTATTATATTAGCAGCAAGCAGATCAGCCACTGCCTCTTCTGCTTTTATTACAACACATTTTTATGAAACTTGTGTTTGTAAGACTTGGCCAGAGAAATAAATATTAAAGATTGGAATGATCAGGATCCAGATACATTTCATAAATAGGAAGAAAAATCACTTCCATTCATTTTCTTGTGGGAGTATGTCTTATCCTGTGAAACAACTGCTGCAGTTTTGGAAGTGATCATGGGTCAATTGGTAATTGACATCCAGGGTGCTAACCCTAGCAGTGTGTCTGTGAAGATTCTCAGTCATCCAGGTCATGGTAGTCTTGGGGTTTCAGCTGAAGGCAACTGGACTTCTTCTAGTTACTTGAAGACATTGCACCTCTCATGCAAGAGGCTTCTTCAGTTCTGAAGCTTACGGTCCGTTTCAGTTCTTCGAAGTGAAGAAGGCTCTTGGATGAGAAGCGAAACGTCTTCAAGGAACTACAAGAAGTCCAGTTGCCTTCAGCTGAAACACCAAGACAACCCTAGCAGTGGTATTTCAGTTATTTCTTTTTCTCAGACAATCTTTTTATCCAATATTTGGATTTTGCAAGTGAAAGCTGTTAAAAGATGGAGATGAGAAAATGATCCAAATATGCTTATTATGTATCTGAAAAAAAATGAGCAACACTCTCAAGGCATTGCAAAAATTGTTTTTACACACCGACTCCTCCGATCCCGAATTCAAAGGACGAAAGTTCCAGGACACTGTGACAGTCTGAAGTGTCACTTTGTGAGTGGAAGTGAAGGTGCACTTCAGTCTCACACTTGTCCCATTGACCACTTCCAGCTCGTTCGGCGTGTAAATATTTATTCCGCTGACATGTCGCACCCCTGTAGTAAAGGCAAACAAAGGAGAAGAATGCTCATCAGCATTACCATAGCCTTATAGATACAAACCTTACCTGACTCAGTCACAGGGCAGTTATTGAAAAAAAATTACCTATTTTCAGATCAATCAGTTACCACCAGCTATTGGACATGGGCCTCTGGTGGGCCTTAGTGCACTTTGTAATCAAAAAATATTATTCTATATGTTAAGGTGCTAAAGTACTCACATGAATACAATACATGGGGCTGCGACCCTGCTCATTGGCAGTAACGTACCAAAGCCAGCAACCCCCTTCCCTAACACCCGCACAGTTTTCATCACTTTTCAATTATTGCTGTCTGTTATTCCATCAATCTTGGCACTAAAGGTCACAAAATATAATCAGCTCAAGAGCTTAACCATATTAATCCCCCCCGTAAAAAACTGCTAATGACCCCCCTTCCCAGCTTTTGAAATATTTTGTTCAAGCCCACACTCAGACATCTGGATGGATAGATGGCAAAAACAAAAAACTGCTGTAAAAATGCCCCAACTAACTATACATTTCAATGTCTATTTACATTTAAAATACCAAACAAGCTGGTTTCCCACATCTAGCTATCATCTGCCAGAGCTAGCTAATTTTCCCTTGAAACATGCATTACTGTCATTAATCTTAAAAGGTGGTCCTCAGAACGTTGTTGACAATCAGAAATGGCTCTTTAGTTAATGTGAGAACCGCTGCATTCCAGCACCCAACCAAGAGCTGAGCTTCTTGCACCAGATGTCCTTGACAGTGACACAGATCTGCAGTGGTGAGCTGTGGTTTGTAGCTATAAACTATGAAAGAAGTGCTCACAGCTTCTCTGCACACCGTGGTTGAGATTGTGAGACTTCATGCAGAGCACTACATAAGAGTATTTTCAGATGATTCAGATGATCTAATAATCTATTAATGACAACATGTTTGTACAGGTAGAGATTGTCTTATGGACACCGGCTGTACAAGCTCTTAAAAACACAGTGAAAACATTATCTGAAGAGAACAGGTTTATATGTTGGATATTCAGCATCTTAATAATTAATCTTATGACTGACCCCATAATGGCTTTTGACCAAAAAATGCGTTCTAAAGACTATGTCCTTCAAGGTGTAAATCTGGATACGTAGAGGTGATGAGAAGATCTGCAGACTCAGATTAAAACATTCCAACTAATAAACCACAGAGCAGGAGAAGCCAAGAATGTTCAGTAATCCCAGACCAAGGATGAGATTTAATTTAACAGGAGAGTGCTTTTTTTATTAGTATAGGCAGTATGTTTTAATGTTCAATTCAAAAACATGACATTTTGGTATTTCAATCATAAAATCTGGCTGGTCTAATTTAAATTCAAACCTTTCTGTTTATCACCCCATTTTACTGAGGACATTTAGAAAACAGTATGTTTAAAGCCTTTCCCTTCTTTTCATACATTAGGGACATTATAAATGTTTATTTTTGTTAAAACGCCTTCTACGCACTCTCGGTTGGGGTGCCTTGAAGCTGCTTACAATACACTAACTCTAACCACGTTCAGTCATCTTCAGCGATGGTATATTTAAAATTGATGGGCTCCGATTAAAAGTTTAAGGGTGCAGTGTGTTGTCGACAGTTCGAGCCAGCTACCAACCGAAAGTAAGACTCACAATCAGCTATCCTCAAAAATGGACCTTACAGGTCTACGATCTCTGCCTGTGGCCCTGCACCAGGGTTTTCCAAGCTTTATTGTCCAAACAGTATTCATTACACTGATATGATGTATCCATGTAATGAATACTACATATTTGAATTGTGCTAAAACATAAGTCATCAACGCATCTTACCACTGTTCTCTCACAAAATGACACTGATCAACACAAGTATCACCATTAATATCAGTAGATTTCTCCATCCAAATACCTATTTTGGTGAAATCCAGCGCTAGTTTCATAAATATTGACTTCAGTGCAAATATGTGGTAGTGTCTCCATTGTCTTTGCCATATTAGCCTTTCAGTTTCACAAAACAAAAGCCTTCCGTGATATTTGACAATTGTTTGGGGGGATTCAAGCTGGGACCTTGTGTTTCTTTAAATCTCTGGAAGGTGATTATCAAACAATCAACAACTAGTTAGCTGACACACGCTAATTGATATTCACTTAGTAGATCAAATCCATATCACTGATTTACTGAAAAATCTGTTACTCTATCGAGACGGATTTCTCACCCATGATCAGAAAAATTGTAATGTTTAATTAAGACATCCGAGTTAAGTAAACAATATGAATGGTGCAATGACATGACCCCAAATGACCTGCTTATGGTGACAAAACATCCCGAATCGGATAATTCTACCGTATCTATATTCGTTTGTATATCATATCGTATAGGTTCATATAGAAACGATATGTTGTTTCACAAGAACTGCGTTAATGACTTATAAAGTATGTGGTAGTGTAGGACAATTTGTTTTCGGTGCACACATATGGGATGTTTTGATCGAATGGACGAGGAAGACCGTGACTTTTAAAACTAGGCTCCGGCCAACAGCTGCGACACACACAAAGTCTACATTTAATGTTTTTAAGTCGACAGCATACAAATGATCATAGGAGGTGTTCTGCTGCCTGTAAATAAACCAGCTCCTCGCACTCTTTTAGGCGCGTTTCGGCGTCCAGTCCAACAGGAGCGCTTTAAAACAACCGCTGCTAAGACACGGCGGACATTTTGACATGTCCCGGCAGGAAAGCGGCAGGTGGATTCGTGAGCGCCGCATTCCTCTCCGGGGAGCTCCTGCTGCCATTGTGCCAGCGTTAGTTCGTCATGTCAAGGTCCACCCGAGCGTTTCCTGCTGCGACTAGCTAAAATGTCGCCTGCCTTCCCCGTCAGGAAGTCGGTGGAACTCACCTGGCACCGCGAACCCTCCCAGGAGAAGAAGAAGCCATATTCGACACATGGGATGAAACATTTATGCTGCCTCGAATCCGCCACGCTGGGTCCGTAAAAATCCCTTCATGCACTTGTATTGAGTAAAGTGACGACGAAGGGAGGGGGGGACTTTCGGTTGATTTTGGCATCTGGGGCCACAGTGGGCGTGTCCTCACATGGTGGGCGGGGCCTGACCTGGCACGTCCACTCCTGTTGAACCCGTTGTCCTACCTGCGGCTCAACTGCGCCTGCGCGCACCCGGTCCGCTAACCAACGGTGGGAGGCGAGAGTCAAGGCAAACTGTAGTGGTGAGATTATCTGATGACTGATACCTTGTGTCACAACACTACACATTCCGTTTTTATCCAAGATGAAAGTTATTAATATCATCTACGCGTCACAGTGTCGGCCGATTGATTTCTTAAAAGGCATCTCTAAGACAGGGCATGATAGACTGATTATATGTCAGCTAATCTGTGACAAGCATTTACTGTATCAATTATGATAATTATAGTTTACAGCTAAAAAAACAAAGACACATTTCAAAACATGAGAATATTTCATCGTAACTGTATAAACCATAATATTCCTTCTTGACATAGAAAAACAGTACTAAGATTAAGTTTTAATAATAACCCTAACCCTTAAACACTGGGCACACTGACACATTCCTTATTCAATCTATCAATACTATAAACAAATGAAACTGAATAAATGGCTTGTTTATTTTGGTGTCTGGTCATTTACAGCTTCAACTAATGTAATTTATTAACATCCGAAAAGAAATCTCCACTCAACTGAATAGACCTCCCCTAAAATAAGAACATTCCGAAACAGCACCTTTATATGCAAAAACCCACGGACACAAAACACAAAGTAAACAAAACAAAACTTTTATTTTTTTTTCTAAAATCTGTTGTTACGCAGATGTTTTGTACTTAGCTGAAAGTTTAATTATCTCTTCCTGAGAGTTTGTTTTTACCAGCCTTTTCTTTTGTTTTGTCTGTCTGTGAACAGGATAACTGAAAATGTCCTTCAAAGACTTTCAGGAACATTTTTGAAGGGATCGACCTTGGCCCGAATAAAGAGCAAGTTACTCCGTTTTGGGGTGATCTGGATCAGGGATGTGGTTTCAGGGATTTTTTTTGAAGGATTTTTCATTGTTGTGACATAGCAGAGGTTTGCGCTCTCCGAGTGTTGACCCCTGACCACTTACATACACACAAGACGACATTTAGACTCCAGTTTAAAAACTTCCAAAAACTTTTCAAAAACCCAAAACACATATTTTCCCTCTAAATCAGTCCTATTTAAGTACTTTTGTTAATAATTGCTGAGTTTTCTGAGATATTGACTATAGATATGCCTGCCTTTTCTTGGATGTAGTCTAACTAAATACAACACTTTGCCATTATATACTGATTTTTTATAACAGTGATGGAACAAGTCAGATTGGAACAATAAGGGTGATCCCATGTAATGTTAAGCGTCACTGTGTCTAATGCCTTTTCATTTGTATTAGAAAATATTGCTCTTAAGGTAAAACCCTCAATTTGATACCAATGAACAGAGTGAACACATTTCATCGCTGCATCCATAAATGCGAGTTGAAACTCATGGAAAAAAGGAAACCGGATCCAGAAACGTCTCCTCCTCTGAACCTGAGCTTGTTTAAAATGCACTGAGGTGAAGTGGAAAACTGGCAAGTCAAAATTTGAAATTCTTTTTGGAAAGAAGGGATGAGGGTAACATCCAGCTTGTCATCAGTGCACAGTTAGAAAGCCAGCATCTGTGATGGTAAAGGGGGTGCACATGGCATGGAGCTTTCCCCGAACATTTGGGAATGCACCGTAAATTCTGAGCGATATAAACTGGCTTTGGAGCAACATATGTTGCCACATAGACAACATGCTTTTCGGCGAAGGCCTTGTCTGTTTCAGAAAGACAATGCCAAACCGCACTGTGCAATTATTACAACAGCACGGCTCTGTGGTAAAAAAGTACAGGTGCTGACAGGCCTGCCTACATTCCAGCCTGTCATCCACTGAAAATGTTTGGCACATTATGCAATATAAAGTTTTACAGAAACAACTGTGGAAACAGGTTAACATCCTACATCGATAATGGCAAAACACTCCATTTGCAGAAAATCCCTGATGTATACAAAAAAAAAAAACAGCAGCTGCAGCAAAGAACAATGCAGGAGACAGCTGATGGATTTGCATTTTGCTTGGTGTAGATTGGACTGATAGTGATGGAGATGTGGCTAAAAACATTATACAGTGGGGCAAAAAAGTATTTAGTCAGCCACTGATTGTGCAAGTTCTCCTACTTAGAAAGATGAGAAAGGTCTGTAATTTTCATCATAGGTACACTTCAACTATGAAAGACAAAATGAGAAAAAAAAATCCAGGAAATCACATTGTGGGATTTTTAAAGAATTTATTTGTAAATTATGGTAGAAAATAAGTATTTGGTCACCCACAAACAAGCAAGATTTCTGGCTCTCACAGACCTGTAACTTCTTCTTTAAGAAGCTCTTCTGTCCTCCACTCGTTACCTGTATTAATGGCACCTGTTTGAACTCAACTTATCTGTATAAAAGACACCTGTCCACAGCATCGAACAGTCAGACTCCAAACTCAACCATGGCCAGGGCCAAAGAGCTGTCGAAGGACACCCGGAAGAAAATTGTAGACCTGCACCAGGCTGGGAAGAGTGAATCTACAATAGGCAAGCAGGTTGGTGTGAATAAATCAACTGTGGGAGCAGTTGTAAGAAAATGGAAGACATACAAGACCATTGATAATCTCCTTCGATCTGGGGCTTCACGCAAGATCTCATCCCGTGGGGTCAAAATGATCATGAGAATGGTGAGCAAAAATCCCAGAACTACACAGAGGGACCTGATGAATGACCTGCAGAGAGCTGGGACCAAAGTAACAAAGGCTACCATCAGTAACACACTACGCCGACAGGGACTCAAATCCTGCAGTGCCAGGCGTGTCCCCCTGCTTAAGCCAGTACATGTCCAGGCCCGTCTGAAGTTTGCCAGAGAGCATATGGATGATCCAGAAGAGGATTGGGAGAATATCATGTGGTCAGATGAAACCAAAATAGAACTTTTTGGTAAAAACTCAACTCGTCGTGTTTGGAGGAAGAAGAATGCTGAGTTGCATCCCAAGAACACCATACCTACTGTGAAGCATGGGGGTGGAAACATCATGCTTTGGGGCTGTTTTTCTGCAAAGGGGACAGGACGACTGAGCCGTGTTAAGGGAAGAATGAACGGGGCCATGTATCGTGAGATTTTAAGCCAAAACCTCCTTCCATCAGTGAAAGCATTAAAGATGCAACGTGGCTGGGTCTTCCAGCATGACAATGATCCCAAACACACCGCTCGGGCAACGAAGGAGTGGCTCCGTAAAAAGCATTTCAAGGTCCGGGAGTGGC
>KV751332.1:3213187-3227549 GCA_001698575.1 Mola mola | reverse complement strand
TGTTCACGGGCGCGGTGCTGGTTCGTGTAAGTCGGACACTTGCATAGGCCGGTCACGATAATCACCCGATTCATCGCGCAATATGCAGACATGTCCTCGACCATTTTTGCTCACCTGGAAGTTTGTTTATGTCGAGTGTCACCAACGTTTTCTAGCAAGCAAAGGTGGACGGTAGATCTGTTTGTTTTTTTTCTCATGGCGGCCGCATAAATCCAAAAATACAAGCGAACTCGTACGTTGACTTTGCTTAAAACGCATCGGCACAGCTGCTAACCTAAAAGCTAATTTATACATAACCCTGGCTCATATATTTACATTCCAATTCCAGTGTCTAAATGTTAAGAATTCAATGTTTATTGCTGTTTGAATGTGGGCACTGGTGTTGTTTTTCTATATCCATTATATCAGTGGCATAGAATGACCAAAAAAATGTTGCTTTTATGCCAATGCACCGTCCTAAGTGAGTCGTTATCGTGACACGCCTACAATACGAGTGTCTAGAAGTCAGTGACCCTAGTTGTATATAAAACACGTGGAGCTCGATTGTGAAAATTATGTATGAAGGATGTTCAGACTGTGGGGAGTGTGTATTCGCTGTGATACAGCATTTGCACTGTTTTGGCTCGTTGTCACGTTGCATTCCAATAAAAAAGACAAGAAACGAGAAACAAGGATGCGCTCATGTGTTGGACTTTCTCTGTCTGCCACTTGTGTTTGAACCATCAAGCAAGAGGATGTTTGTTAGTTGATAGTTGTGATCTGTTGTGCCGCTCACCAGCAGAGGGAACCACTTTATCATCCAGTTCCATCGAGGGCGACACTAACAAGGCTCACTGCTCGTTCGCGCCGCTTCCTCTCTTTTAGCGGGAGAAGCCTTCCTCGCTTAATTGACTTGCTCTCACCGAATTAACATTTCTAATGTAATAATTCACTAACAGTGTTGTGAGTCAGTGTGGACTCGTGTTGAGGTGTCCTCATGCACTACAACGAATTGCTTATGATTGCTGGCCACCTATAATATAATTAATAAAGCGTTCCCTCACTGTTCATGTTGCTCTAATGTTAACTGTGACCCAAAACTGTATTGGTGTTGCTAAAATAGTCCATCTGGAGGCCTCTGCAGCACAAAGTGGGAAGTTTTAAGCAATGTCAGCACATTTAGCTCTAAGGCCAAAACTACAGTAGTCTCATGTTCAGTGTTGATTTACTAGTATTAGTACATCGAGTTAAATGTGTCACTATCTAAAAAAATCTTCACAGGAAAGCCGCTTCATAAAGACTTCTGTAAAATGTGAGGCTGCTCTGTAAATACTTATGGAATCCATCCATCACTTGTTATTAACTGAGTTCATGTTTGTGAATCAGGAATGAATGAAGAATTAAAGCATTTTTTTTTTTCAGTTCTTTTTTATGTTGAAATTTACATTAAAAAAAAAACAAAACAAAAACATATAAACCTAAAAAACATGCTCTATCATAAATTTGCAAACCAAACAATTTTTAAAGGTGCTTAATTGTGCCTATGTTTCCATTTAAACCATGTGTTATATATCCACTTAATCTTTAAATCTTACAACTGGCCATGCAGACCACAGATAAAAATCTTTCAACGCATACCTCTGAAATCCCTACAGACATTAACAGAGGTGTCATTTGCAGGTCAGCTATTTCCTGATAAAATCTATATCCAGACATTCTGCTCTACTATCCAATTTAAAATTTGGCTTAGTTCAGTACTAACATACCGACAGTTGTTGGAATTCAGGCACGAACAGCGAAGGCAGCAGGAAAACATAAAATCCATAATGGATATACGTTGTCACCTGCGGTGGGACTACTTTATGTAGGAACCTGTGGGGTCAGGGTTTGTAATATACTGCCAGATGTGATAAATGGTGCAGTGCTTTCAAAAAAAGAATGTGAGAATTGGACCTATATCTCATCTGCTGTGGACGGCAAAGGTTTTATAGTGTGTTTAATAACACTGCTAAGGGGCTCGGCAGGGACACAGTTCATGCATTAAAATGCTTTCACGTTTCAGCAATGAGACAAGTTATTAAGCATTCGATCCACAGTAAGAAAAACCCAAAACAAATATTGCTGCTCCATTGTTTGACTCAAAGTGCTCTCCAATCATGCCAAAAAATAAATACATTTCATTGAAATCAAATGGCTTTACTCAGATCACTGGTCAAATTTCTCCCATGGGATTGAGTTTCTTTGCTCACCACACAACTCCTCCTTTGGTGTCATGACTCTCAGGTGTTTTTATAAACATTGAGCCACGTTGTGCATATTTTTAGCAGTGCCATGCAATGCAACCCTCCTAAAAAGTTAACTGAATCTGTCACGTCTTAAATCGACAGATTGCGCAATTTCACCGGGAAGTGAAACACAGAAGTTGTGGTCAAGATAAAAGCAGCAGCAGAAGAAGCCCCGATGAAAGTTTGCCATATGCTAGATTCATGCTTAGCAGCAAGTTAAATATTTACATCACAAATCTATGTTTGCTGTCACCAAGAGATAAGACCTATTCATGTGTTTAAATGTGCTTTTCCCGTTAGCAGCCAGGAGAGGGTGCTCATGAGTGCAGTCTAATGCAGGCCTTGAGTGGTTGTAATTTGATGGGCGCTATTTTATATTCATTTTATTTTGCTTGTAATGTATTCTGTATATTATCATATATATAATGGATAGCACAGTAAAAAGTCACATTAACATTGAATTAAACAATAAGCTCCCTTGTATTCATAATATTAAAATTCCAGTATTTTTAATATTTTTTTTTGTAAATCAACTCCATCTGACATGATTTTGCAGAAATGCAATTACAGGATTACCACACAGGCAAACTGCCACATCACTTTCATTGAGGAAGTACATTTCTGCTAAAAGCCCTTTGGAGCTTCATTGTAGAGGCTATCGCCAGACAGAAAGGTACAAGACCGTGGTTGATTAGGTGATACATTTCAGTAGCATCGAATTAAAGTGCGTGCCCAGAAATCTGAGGGATACTTTGAACCAAGGCAGCATCCTCTTGGAGTTGAACTTTTAGGATTGAAGTGACCATCGTACTGCCTGCCCTCCGCTCAAGCTGCTAGGCGTGAGAGCTCGCTGTTAAAGTGTCAGTATTTGGCCATGACCCAGCAGATTTTGGAGGAAGCACCTGCTTCCTGTGTCAATTTACCCTCCATTTACACCTAATAATTCCTGTTGCCTCTTTATCATTCAGTGCCGCCATGTAAAGAGCTGGTGACACACAGTGCAGCACCTTCCTCTGTGGTTCCAGATCATGCCTGTGAGTCGTTCACACACACATACTCAGTGTTTATGTCAACCTCACCCTGGAGGCAGTGTCTATCGTTTCTGATGTGGCATACTCAGTGTCTCTCCATTCCATCAACACAGTTACCATTCCACACTCAGGCACAGCGAGTCTCCACTGCACAGCACACCACCTTCAAACCACCTTGGAATGCAATTTAGCTTACAGTGCAGGAATTACATCCAATCCGGTTCATGATTAGCTGCACAATGAGCCATTTTACCTACATGTCTGTGATTAGTGCAAAGGACCCCGGGAGGCTCTTTCTGCTCTCTGACCAGGTCATCGAAATTCAGTTCTACTCATTGATTTCTGTGTTGTACCTTTCGATAATTTTCTTGAACCTAAAGCTGATTCAGGAGGTCAAGTCAGGCTGTCCTATTTACTTCCCGCCCAGGGCGATGGTTTCTTGACTGCAGCCTTTCATGGTGTCACTTAATGACCTTGGACTGACATCACCCTGCTGCAAAACAGCCTGAAGCTGCTTCAGCTGTCAATTAATGCCTGGAGGTAAGCTGTTTTTAGTATTTTGAAGGTCTACCACCATCACGGTGTCTTAGCAAGATTGTTTATTCCTCGGCAGGAGGGGCTAAATACATATAATCTGCTCTCTCACATTGCATAGCTCCTGTCACTTGTCCTTGCCTATCATTTTAAGGTTTATTTACAAGCGCTTTGATTTTGAAAAGCCGGGTGTCACTCACAGCCGCAGGCTGAACATCTCTGCCTGACATTTCATGCAAAATGTAACATTCTCTGTCATTTAAACAGAGATCTGTTGTACAGCAAGATTAGTATTGTTAAAACCGTCAAAAGAGAGCGGCGTAACAATCAAACAATATCTCCAACTGTGACTGATCTGTCCTTAGGAAAGGTGTATTTCAGGGAAACATATAAATCCTGAATCCCTTGAAGAAGTCTCTTTGTTTTAAAGAAAAATGGAAGGCAGTTGTACATTTCGCAGTGCAAAAGACTGTTTTCTTACCGGTTTATATCATGTAACTCTATTTGCATGCTGCACCAGACCAAAATGTATCTGTTAGTAGTTGATGTGAGCAAACACAGTCACAGTCAGTCCGCTGTTCACAGTCAGAATGCCCAGCAGTCACGGAGTGACAGCCTAAATCCAGGTTTTTAGAGTGTTTCTTTTTGACAGACAACAGCTACTAATGGACCTTGTGATGAAATTTTTCCCACATTCAGTCTTTTTCACCGAGACAATTTACATGTTACCATGGATCAGGTTTGAGACGGGTATACAGATGAGAGTCAGCGTTGACCAAACAGAGAGAAGGATTCAGTGACACGTGGACATACGATGATATGATGGCTTCCCACGCACTAACAAGCCATTTACAACAAATAATGTTTAAGGAGCAATCAAAGACATCTTGGTTTGGGCTATAGCCACTCCTACATTTTATGATTTGAATTAAGAACACTTTTTCACCATATTAGTATGACTAGGACATATACTTTGGATCACAATACTTAGGTACCAATTTGATTAGTACTGTGACCCCTAGAAGTATTGAAATTCACTAGCATTGATTGTTGCAATTTCCTTTAGAGGCAGTTCTACATTCCGTAAAGTCCAGGGTCTGTTCTCTGTACTTCCTATCATCCTCATCTGTCATGGGACCAATGATAACAAAGTTAGAGATCTTTTATATGTCTGTAGTACGGAGGGTGAAGAGACAGGGGGCCAAGACTGTTCCCTGCAAGGCCCCACGTCACACTCACATAGTGAGGTAGGCCAGGATCCAACATTTGAGCTTCTGCTTGTCCAACAGAAGCACAGGATGTATGATATCGAGTACGATGGAGAAGTAAAAAAACAAGATTCTTGCAGCGCTGTCAGGTTTTTCAGGTGAGAGAGAGCTCTGTGACGGAGGAAGGTCACAGCATCTTCCGCCCTGATGTCCAGCTGATACTGATACTGATACTGAAGTGGGTCCATTGATGGGCTCACCAGAGGATTTAAGGACCTGTCTCTTCTGGGTGTTCCTCTTGCCTGTAGCTGCTGAGGCCCTTCAGACATGGTATCTGTACCACACAGGGGTTTGCCTGCAGCTGTGGCACTCTCCCCGGCTTCAGGCACATGTAGAACATGTACTCCATTATCCAGGTTGGAGCTCATGTTGTTGACTTCTACCACCAGATAATATCTGTAAAATACATACAATCACAACATTTCAATAAAGATATTTTCTTAAAATTTTCCTTCTGTCTTTTTGCAAGTAATTTCTTCGATTGAAGCACATGGGAGTTTTCATACCCACCATACACATAGACTGGACATGGACTTCATATTTTTATATTTAAATATTGTTGCTTGTACTTTTTATTCTTAGTTTATGTTGTTTGTCATACTCGGTTGCTGCTATGATTTTGTTGTACACTTGTACAATGACAATAAAAAGGATTCTGATTCTGATTCTGACTTCTTCTTTTGGTGGAGAGAAGTGCAGCTGCCAGAGACCGAAACCAAGTCTGAACCCACTGAAATGGGCTGTTTTGCCTTCTAGAATGTTGAGAGCTGGACTATTTTAGCTATGCCTGATTGAATTCACTTTAAATCTGCGCCTTAAACCGTGGGACATTACTTTGTAATTTAGTTTAAAGTTACCCGTTAGAGATTCGCCTTTACCTCTGTTTTCAAGTGTCTCTGTCATTCTCTTGTTGCTCACAGACACAAATGAGAGCTTACAGAGCTGTATGGTTCCTGAACGTCCAAATGACCACTGAATACCCTTTAGTAGCGTCAGCCACTGGAGCTCCTGGCCACAGCAAGGATGAGGATGAAGACATTACATCAGCAGTCCCATTTTCACAGTCTGGGGTTTCAAACTGGCATCTCTCCAGTCGTCAGGCTTTTTTTTTCATCTCAAGGCTTATCATTGCTGCTTTTATGTCCCTGTATGGCAGAAGAGTGCATTCCATGACAGTGAGGCCAATCGTGTTTTGTGTTTCCACACTTTCTCAAAAAACCTGACAGAATGAGAACAGAAAAAGCTCCTGTGTCAAAAAGGCCAACATTGCTCCTCTGCTTAAAGTAAAGATATTTGAGACTGTGAAGGGAGGATTAAAAAATAATACTGATTAGCTCAACTGCAGCGCTTAAGTCTAGGAGTCACGCGTTAATGCCTTGCTCAGGCTTACCTGCATATAGAAAAGTGGAAACTCTAATTTTCTTCTTTTTACAAACACAGCTACGCAAGCAAGCACGTGTCAGCACTCACAGCTCTTTAACCATTTTCGCCCGGAGTTAATGAAGTGACCAATGATTAAACCAATCATGAATCTTAATCGTTGTAATGGTACTTCACTACAGCATAATAATATTATGAGAGTGTAAGAAATGCAGGAGCCTGTTTAGCTCAGATAGTCAATAGATGCATGCGAAGATGAAGGAATCACATCTCTCAGTGCATCAGCTTTTATCTCCTGAGAGGTGAAGAAACAACACCGCCATAGTTTGCTTGATAATATTACCCTATGCCCTACCCTATAAAGTGACATTTGAACACCAAAGCAAAAGCAATTTAATGAAAATCAATGCCATTTTGTGTCTCCTTCACCTCAGCAGGTACCGTCAACAAAGGGTTAAGGGAACCTTAAGTTAAGCCTAAGCAGATGTGTTCAAGTGCGAGACTCAGAGAGCTCATTTATGCCTGCTGGTGTTGAAATAAATATGAGTGCTGAAATAATAAATACTTTGTGGCAATTGTCATCATCTGAACTACAGCAGAGATAGCAGTTAGTGTGCCACAGACTGACGTGCTGCAACTTCATTAAAAGTTAACTATGTAAGTGTGGCACACAGTGATTGAGCATGGATGAGGAGTAGTTTTTCTTATGCTTTTACAGTGAAAATTCTAAAAATGGAAGAAGTAAAGCATTATGCCACCATGTGGACCCACTTACTACATTGTCTCACTTTTTTTATATACATACTTAGTTCTAATGAATTTAAAATCTATCATTTCTCCCTTCGTAGTTTCCCATGTTTATCCTTCCTGTCCTCCTGTAGCGATTATTCCATTTTTTTTTTGGAAATAATCTATGATTTCTCAAGTCTGTGGACATTTATTTCATTTTTTAATCAAAAATCACTTCCTTTCCTTTCTTTTTCACTCATCAGACAAAACTCTGTTCTTTTCCTGCCTTTTCCTTCCTGCTTTGCTTTCCTATATCTGAGTTGGTTCATACTGAAAAGCTCATGTAAAAAAAAAAAAAAAAAGGATAAACAAAACCTTGGCAGAAGATAGTGAGATTCAGGCCTCTGAATCCCCTTTGGTTCTCTTTAGTTCCGTTCAACCAGCCAGGAAAAATCCAGGCTAAATCTCCAATCATCACCACTCCCTCTCGTCATTTTTTTCTTCCCCCACTTTATTTCTTATGCTTATCTTTGTGTGCCGCATGGTTCAGCTTTAAAGCAATCAAGGTTTGTTTTTTTGTGCAGCAGTTGCCTGCAGACACTCCATCATGTTTGTTAAGGGTTGCTCTCTAAAAACTAGTTAATCTCTTTACTGTTCATCAAGTGCCACCTGGCTATGAAAAACTGCTTATCACGAGCATTATTAAAAAAATGTTCCTTAAGCATTCCAGAACATGTTGGTACACGAAAGGGGAAATCACGAGTCATAAATGCAAAGAAAATAAAACACATGTATGCCCACTGTAATCTCAGTTAATCCACTCATAACACAAAGAGACTTTTTTTTAAAGGTAAATCAAGCTTTATTTCAAAATCCTCAACTCTAAAGTAAGGTTCAACACATTGACTGGAAATTAATAAACCGAGAGAGTCTAACTGCAGATTGTGTTATGGAGCAAGTGAAATACTCAAGAACATTTAAACTGTCACTTTCCAAAGTTGGATATATTGGTGGATTTGCTTATTGTAACTAAATGTTACTTATTTAAGTAACATTGTTTAAAATTGTTTAAAACCATTCCAGTATACACAATAAATGAGCCTTGGAATAATTAATCACTCACATTTAACAATATTCCATTTATCCATGTTTTTTCTTTTGCTTTGTTTGCCCATTTTAGGCTTAGTTTACATATTAAAGTTTCATTGGCTGTGGTGTACTGCAGTTGTGATAAGAGAACTGTTTCAAACCTCTCTTTGGAGGTGCATTCAAGAACACCCTGATGTCAGAGAATTTTTGGCACACTGGCGGATGGACAAAAAGCAAACCTTGACCTTGATTCTCAAATCCCAGACATCTGAGTGTCCTTGAACGCACTAAAAGGTAGAGTTTTGAATAAAGCAGCCTAAATAAAAGTAAAGTAAATATGGTGGAATACTCCTTTAAAAGCAACAAGTTTCTGTAAATGGGTTTTGCAGTAAACTGAAAATCTTTAATCCTCCATCACGAACTTAAAAAAATTCAATTTTTTATGTGCAGTAAATTAAGGCACATTTTACATTAGGGTTTAAGAATACAAAAATTTGTAATGATCTTTTAAGAAAAAATACAATTTACAATCTAAAATGTAGCATGTGTGTACTCAGTATTAAATGTGTATTGTGTATATGTGCATTTTGGTCCCTGTTTTGGTCCAGTTTAGCCTTGAAAACAGTTACATTTCTTCTCTTTGCCAAGTTATGGGTCAGAGTTCCTCCGTCCTCACTGGCATTTTAGAGGGCAGAGGAAGGACTGTTTCGGAGGAGGATTCCAGTACTGCTCACATTTATGGCTTATTGATTATCTGCCTGGGTCGTCCATAGCTCATTCCAGCTTGACTTGCTCCTTTGTTTGTACCCATTTGTAGGCCAATAACGTTTTTGCCTTCAGACAGCTGCTGGTCTGTGAACATCCGTTTGTTCTCTTGGGATTGCCTGCACACATACAAACACACATCTCTCAGTCCACAGTGTAATTCCTCAGCGCTGAAATAAACCAACTTCCCAGGAAGACACCCAAACTCACCTATGGAACCAGCTGGGATCTCCTTTGTAATTCCCATCATTCTTTGTAACAGCCACACTTCCCAAACTCATCAGGGCCCGCTGGACAGCAGCCATGTCCTTACCTGAAGTTTAAACAATCTGACATGAGTAGTGAACACACAAGGTACGGGACAGAGAAGGAGCTCTGCGCTTTTCATCCCTGCATACAGCTTCACATATATACAAATCACGGACCAAAACTCTGTTGTCACAACACAAATTATTTCTGCTTGTTCTCTTACTTTCATAGAGGTCTACAGTCTGAAACATGTCAGTTTTGGAGACCCCATAGCTTTCCGCAGCTTCAAGGAACTGGCCTATTAATTCCATCTGCTTAAATGCCATACTGGAGCCCTTGGCGATCTTGATTGGCTTGTCAGGTCGAAGACTGTTGATGAGCTTACCCAGCACCTGGGCACAAAAAGAAGAGCGGGTCCATCTAAATCCAGTCTCAACCATGTAAATGACAATGTTGTATGCATACTTACACAAACCAATACTCACACATCCATCTTTGAGCCATTTTTGAAATCCGGTCTTGCCTGGCTCAGGCCTGCCAACCTCAGGGCCACACTGGGCACAGATCCACTCCACCAGCCTTTCTTCCAGTTCCGGGTCATATTTCTTATCAATCTTGCTCTGTACCTCGCGGCTTAGACCATAGGAAGGACCTTGGTTTGACATGCTGACTCTGTTGGGAAAGGGTGTTTTGCTTTAGGCAGACACAATGCGAATCAAATGTTACTCCTTGGTAGCATGTTGTGGCCTTTTCAAGGCAGATGTTAACAGCATTTACAGTATATTCAAGTCCCTGCCCACACATGTGTCTTGTTTAACGTGACAATATCACAGAACGAAGGCAGTTCTTAGAAGCAACCAAATTTAGCAGGAGCTGCTAGTGATCAGCAGTGTTGAAATCAGGCATCTAGTGCTTGTGACAAAAGAAGCGGTTTCAGATTTTGGGAAAAACAATTACAGTATTTGGCTGTTCTGGCAGACATTTAGATATAAAACATACCACACTCATATCAGTGTGTTGAATATACTGCCAGAGCCACAGGCTTGTTGGCCTACAGCTTAGGAGGAAAACAGCTATTCTGTCTGACAGAAACCAAGTTTGCTGCCAGCACCTGCAAAATTAATGAACTTTTGTAAAAACTTAGGGTCCAGCATGTTACTAGTCCTGGCCAAAGAATATACTGCCACATAATCCATCAATAAAGGCTCTTTAAAAGCTTTCTTTATAATTCAACCAATATTTCAATTTAAAATGTTATTTAAAAAATCAGCTTACTTTATCAACATAATGGGAAGACCTAACTGCTGAAATGCTCAAAATGTTTATGTATTTTATAATGGTGATAGCCACTGGAATTAGTATGCTAACTATCAGGAACAACACAAGACGAAATCAAACAAGAGTTAATATTGTTGTGGTTTTTCACTGCTTGAGGGAGGTCTTTGCAAGTGAAAATGTACTTTTCAATGCTGAACTTGCAACGTTTCTTTTAGACTTGTAAGTAATATGGGTGTTGAGGTTTGAAAAGTTGGTCATACCTTTTTTTGGGACAGTAAACAGTTTGGTGGGGGCGATGAGTTTTTGGTAATAGAAGTACTGGTGGTGTGCAGCTACAAGTTGCACCTTTAAAGGTGCAGTCTGTGAGGAGAGAGGACTCATGCTGCAGACAGCCCCCTGAAGAAGCCCCCTTCCTGCAAGGAAAACCTTCTTGCACATGATCTGGGATCAGTCTACTATTCCAGTAAATATTTTAGCCAATCTTTTTTTCCAGGTGCCTTTCGTCAAATGCTGAATTATTTTTTGGTGTTTGTGTGGTGTATATCCAGGAATAGGCAGTTTATTGATCCCTGGTGGTCGTTTTTCCATAACCCTGGCTGCCTCTCAAGAAATGATTGATACTCTTTAGACGCTCTAATTGGCTTTCCGGTGGGAAGCGACTCGTTTCTATAAACAGTGTTAGGAGCAATAGGTGGGACCAGAGGAACTGGACCAATGAGACAACTGAGACAATCGCTCTCACGTATTACTTTTACTTTTAATTGTTACAAAAGTTGACTTATATAAAAGTTACCCACTGCAGCTTTAAAGCTGAAATTCTGCAATATTATCTACATGTGTTCTCTATATAATATGGCAGAGCACATTTGACTTTAATGGAATCCTTGAGCCTCTTGTAACCATATGTACATCAACACATGGCATTTCAGCTTTCCGCTCCATACCAGTAATATTATTCAACAAAATTTTCTTGTACTGTAGAAGTTGAAAATGATGAATGTCTTCTGGGATCAGGCCTGTTGCTGTCTGTAATTATGGTTGGCCTCTCGCACTCATTAATGCAGTGTGAGCTTCCTGTTTGTTTCAGCAGAACTGCCCCACTCTTAGCATCCTGTTTGCTCATTCGGCTGTCACTTCCTTCCTTTCTTCCTGCCTGACGACGATAGCTGTGTGTATACAGCACTCTAAACAAAACAACACAAAACTGCTCACCATGGCAACGGCTTTTAAGTAAGAAGCCAGACAAAGAAACCCTAAATTGCCAGGATTTTTGACCGTTATAGCTGATAGGAAAATCTAACTGCTCATACGTTTCTCTTTCTCGCTCTCTCTCTCTCTCTCTCTCTCTCCGTGTATTGAAATACCAGGATACTGTGCTGCTGTGCAAGTACGTTTTTATCCTTCAAGGGCAGAGCCCTATTATAACTCTGGTGAATGGTTTGATAGTTTGAAATCCAAATCAAATAGATCACACTTCTGTCCCAGTCTATTGTCCGAAGTTATACTCCCATATGGACATACTTCAGCGAAGTTATTCCAAAACCAGCATCAGTAAAGTCAACATCTGAAGTGTCCCAAACTCTTGAGCTGTGTGTTTCTCAATCACAGGCATCAACCTCAGCATTGTCCTGACATGCCTAGAAAACATTCAGCTGCTGCAGACATCAGGACTTATCTCTGTATACAATGAGGGGTGATGCAGTCACTCTTTAAGATTAACCCTCTATCCAACCTGCACTTGACCTCTGACCATTGAGCTATATGCATCTAAACTGCTGATTGGAAGTCACAAGATTGAGTCCTGCAGCTGCCACTCATGCACTGTGGATTTCAAGCACAGCTGCCAAATAAATGATTTTACTGTGAAAGCAACTGTAAAATAAACTGCAATGCAACTACTTTAAATGGACTGTGTTTGTACAGGTGTTTGTGTGTGCACTTTGGATTATGTAGATCTGGGAACAGTAGACATGAGCTGGGAGTGGCCTGGTGTTTACTGGGAACATCTTGCAATCAGCAAGTCACAGCTACAACCTCCCACAACAAAGGGAAAATGTTGATAAGCAGCTGGAAGATTCCTCGAAACATGGCGACTAACTAAGTGACACATTGCTGTTAGATGTACAATATGTATGCAAATGAGCAATATTGAGCGTTTTCTGTCCTTTGTGATGCATTTTAAAACATTTAACTGTGTCTAAATTCTTAAAATGAATATTTGCTCTAGTTCAGGCCTCATCACGTCACAATAAATCATATTAGCTTTTTGGCCTCCTTAATGTGTCTATTATTACCTAATCATATACAGCGTTATAATGAAACGCCTCAGCTACGGTACAAATCTTTTATTTCTGTTCTCCCTCGCTCCGATATCCCATTTAAGGGTTAATTCTTCTCAGATGCAGCTTCATTGGATACTGTTAAATTCTCTTCCCCGCCCAAATTTTTTTTTATCATGCTAACTTGCTGTAATGTGCATTTCACAACCTTCTTGTTATTCATTGCTAGAGTTTTTAGTTCCTGATTCACTTGAGTGCAGCCCTTGCTTTTGCAACTCGATTTGTGGTTAATTGAGCTAAGCAAACAGCCCAAAGGCTACTCTAAAACCTGAAAACGAATGAACCAGTTGCCATGATTATTTCTTATAGTGTTCATTTCTTCCGTTTTAATCCTGGGCTGTCGCAGCTGCTGCTGAGCCACACTGTAAATCTAACACTCAATATAATCACTGAAACTCGTGAGGAAAAAGCTCCAAAACACACCAGGTCACGTTCATTCTTCATAAAACTTGACTGTGGCAACGTATGCGACAAACACTGCACTGCAGGGCAGCACTGAGCTAGCTGGCTGGTGATCAGAGCATTATCCTAAACTTGAAGATGTTCATGAGCAAGTTGTCAAGAGATGAACCTGTTTTTCCCTCTTTTAGCCGTGAGGCCTTGCATTTTACTGTGAGCACTCGAGGAGAATGCCAAGAGCAAAGCCAAGCAGGGAACAGGATTTCATTACGCAAGAATCTGCAGACTGGTGGCTAAGGCGTCTAATCCAAGCTGGAGGAACTAAACATTAACCTGTTTGCTCTGTGTAGGATCATGCATGAGCAAGAGGAAGGGAGGCAGATAGGCAGGATGTGGTGTGTGCTACATGGCACTTCTGGTTTTCCTGCAGAGCGAGCCACAAGCTTAAAGTAGCGCACAAAAATGTACCAGTGAGAAACCAGAAAGCACACTGGTGTGTGAGGCTAAGAGAAAACAAGAAGAGGTGTGTCAACTCACTTTGTGTGGTGGTCTTCAGGTGAATGCAGGTGGGCTCAGCTTGTGTTCTCACTGCTCTTCTTTGCTACAACACAATGCAGAGTGAACCCTAGAGGACTGCTAACACAAACACCTTTGTCTGAATTATGACTTCACCACATTCGACAGATAAAGGGGTGAGAGAGAGAGAGAGAGAAATACGCCTTCGGTTCCTCTTGTTTCACTCTATGGTCCGCCCCTTTGCTTGTTCTCTTTTTTCCCCCACTCAAATTGTAATTCCTTATTTAGGAGAAGGACAGAAAGGAAAAAGAGATCATGTGACAGGAGATCTCGATGTGGTTACCGAAAGGAATTCTCCAAATATTCTCCCTCTACCAAGAGTGAGACAGGACCAGGAGGGAGCGATGTTAAAATCCTCAAGCACGTTGCAGTTGAAAGAGAGAGAGAGAGAGAGTGAGAGAGAGAGAGGGAGAGAGAGAGAGAGAGAGAGCGAGAGAGAGAGAGAGAGAGAGAGAGAGAGA
>KV751332.1:3185711-3207978 GCA_001698575.1 Mola mola | reverse complement strand
TTGTCACTGCCTCTTTTTAGCACTTTGTTTTCAAGTGACTGAACAAATGATCAAAACTATGAAACTGACCTTTAGAACATCAGAAGCTAAGATAGTAACATTATGCGTAAGTCACTGTGATATGGAATTTGCGGAGCAAGTGGGAGTTGGTTTGTCCTTCGGCTTAAAGTACAAAAATGCTCATATTAAAAAAAACCAACAAAAACATGCACATATTTTCTAACACATGCATATAGCACATGATGATTATTAAGAAAATAAAATCATGATGTGATAGGGCACTGCTTCTCCTTTTAACCTTTGCTAATGTGCTGCCATCATTCATTGTATTAGGCATATGACTGGGGTCCTGATTATGTTTGCATATTTATGTAATGGCTCCTGCGGCTAAATGCCACCTTGAAACTAAATGCTGCCCTGACTGTGCAATGTAGACTCTATAAAACCATTCTCCATGTGAGTAATATGTTAGCTGAAAGCGAATTATTATTTTGGTTTCCAATAATAAAAAAAAAACAACTTTCATTACAGTTCATCCTGGTGACCTGTCTGGCGGAAAAGGAACCAACAGGACAAATGATGCAAGGATCTTTGAACTCTGAAAAGATCACATTTTCAAGGTTTGTATTAATAAAAGAAAATGCTTTGAACCTGTGTGTAGGTTTGTCTTTATATATGGACGTTTGATGCACAGGGCCACACATCATCTGCGGTGAGCAGCGGGAGGTGTGATGATGAGATTTATGTGGATGAATAAAGAAATTAGGATTAAAACCCCAGGTGGTCCAGTGATGTCTCATCCCTTAGGACAAAATTTCAGAGAGACTCGGCGGGGAACATTTGCTTAAATTCCTCATTTATTCACAACCGTCTTTTCTCTCTCAGGCTGTGTGCCAGGTTTACATTGTGTAGAGGTTTTTATACTGACTCCTTCACTTTTTAGTCAAGCAAAAGATAAAGAAGTGAAGCCAACATTCTTGAGGTGTTTGATGATGCTGCTGTAGTGTGTGGTTTGGTCCTGTAAGAGGCGCTGTGCTGCAGAGTGAAACAGTCAATTCCCTCTGCTGACCCTCAGTCTGTAAACGGTGACCCCTAAATGTCCACATAAATCTCCAGCTCACCACCTTCCCCCAGCTGGGACCAGTTGTGCAGAAGAAAAACAAGCCTCTGCCCTGCAATGGACACGTTCAAGGTGGAGGTCACATACGCTCACAACAGTTGCTAACATCTTTGTCACATTCTTCCAATCTTCACATCTCTTCACAAATGTGACTGCATGACTACAACCTGTTGTGAAATTTCATATTTTGAAGCTGTCACACCTGCAATGGGAATATCACATCTGAAGCCCATGCTGCTGTTTGCGTCATCACACACACAGCAGATGGATGCCAGCTACATCCCATATGGTGCGATTACAAAATAAGATTGGACCTCTGCTTCATTTATATAACCTCTGTTTATTGATTTATTGAGGTACACATGGGGGATGGGTGCAGAGCAAGTGATTGTGAGCTAAAGGTCCATGAGCACCTGTGTGTATGTATGGACAGATCATGCAACACAGAAGTCCAGGTCATTGTTTTGGGACATTTATTATTCATTCTATACAAACTGTGGTGTGTTTTGGTCATTCATAGAGTATCATAATGCATATACTTAAGCGAACACACTGAAATGCTTTCTGATGCACCAAAACAGGCAGAACACCGGATAAATGTGACATAATAATGAATGATTGAATTAAAACTTCAAGTCTCTTCTCTACTTTGCTACTACTTACGAATCCCAAATCTGTCAAACAACAACAGCAAAAACTCAAATGTGAATTCACCCACTAAGATGGATTAAACAGTTGAAAGTGGATCTGGAAGGCGGGATTGTAAAGAAGTAACTGCTTTAAATGATATCAGCAGAGAGAATTTACATGTTGATGGAAATATATTCCTCATATTTTCATAAATATCAGCTGTGAAGTATAAGTCAAGGCAGGATTGGTAGAGTTTCTTGTCAGCTCAAATCGTGCCGACATCCTTTGTGGTGAAGAAAAAAATGGGATAATTAGGGGTCAAAGCCAGTGTAGGAGAGAGAACAGTGTGTGTGTGTGTGTGTGTGTTTGTGGAGGTAGGTTCTGCATCACAACAGAAGACTCTAGCTTTAACAGCTTTGCGAGGTAAGCGGGGTGGGAAAGAAATCTTTGGAATCGATGTTAAAGTCAAATCCAGGTGGAGAAGCCAGAGCTGACATGAATGAAGACAGGGAAGGTCAGAGGGAGGCGGGAGGCCGGGATAAAAATGTGGAGGTGGGGGATGCAGTGGAAAGGAGAAGGGGGTGAGTCAGATGGTGGAGGAAAGGAGCAGATGGAGACAGAGAGAGAGAGAGCGAGGAGAGGGCACTCTGTGCCAAGCAGGGCTTTCATATAAGGAGAGCAAGTGACTCGCGGAGAGCGGAAAAGACACTGACACTAAGTGATGGCTGAAGTGTAGCAGACTCCAGAGAGGAATAAGTCCAATTTCATCTTTATAAATGAGTGAATAGGCAAAGGGGGACTATCCAAGGAACACAGGAAGGGAATAATGAAACGATTCGTCCCCTATAGTGCTGTCTTATTACAGGCGTAGTAATGAATCAGCTTTGGAGAGTAGGTCACAGAGCAGATGAAAATTGATGAGGTGGAGAGGCTGAGCGTCTGCAAATAGACAGTCGATGCCAATCAATCTGGGAAAAACAGTTCATCCTAACAGAGGAAAAAATAGCAGGCCTGTGAATATTTTCTCTACTTCAGAGCTATTTACAAGAGAGTAAGATGAGCAATAAACTAAACAATGCACTGAAAGACTCATACACACACATGAAGACCAAGAACAAATCTTATGAGCTGCAGTACAGTAAAGCAAGAAAATGCTGCTGGCTGAGAGACAAGACACTGAAACACAAGTCATGTCTGGTTGATCAGAATGTCAAAACAAGGCCTTAAAATAGACCGTGAGAGAAAAAGACGTTAATGGTGCAGACAGTGTATCCGCTAAAAAAGGGCAATGACGGAGGAAGCTGAGCAAGTGATGTTAAGCGGGTCTGATGTCAATATACTCTATTGATGATGAGTTTCAAAAAATGTTTCAGAGAAATGAATTTTTACTTTGAAAGCACACATCAGTGGTAGATGGCTAAATGATGCAGACACTGATGCAGTTAGCAGGGTTCCTGCTAAGGTTTCTGGGATTCCTCATTGCACCATGCAAGTAGTCCGTCACTA
The DNA here is from genome assembly GCA_001698575.1 of Mola mola. NCBI lineage: Eukaryota > Metazoa > Chordata > Actinopteri > Tetraodontiformes > Molidae > Mola > Mola mola. The sequence goes on along the minus strand of KV751332.1, from coordinate 3,204,722 downwards.
ATAGAGGGGGTTCGAAGAAAGCAGAGAAATATTGCACCCCATTATAGCGAGCGATCTGAGTCTTGATGCACCTATCCTATCCTACCACCTATCCTTTAAAATACACACCACAATCAACCTAGCAGGAAGGTTCAAGTACTTACCTTGAAGTGACCGGTTCTTTATGGTCAGGCTGTGTAATGTAGAATTTTGTGGATCTAATGGATATCAGAAGAGAACTCAAGCTATCTCCCAGTTGTTTTGCCTCCAAAATTTCACAAAAATATACTTTTTGGAAAATACTATGGCGTTCAGTCACTGGGATAGATTAATTCCACGAGGCTAACAAGGGGATCGCATTGAGCGAGTCAAAGCATCATTAATAAATTGCTTCCATTTACCACTAATTACACTCCAAATGGTATTACAAGGGTCTGGTAACATGGAGTAGATACGTACAGTGAAACAGCTGTGTGTTTGACTAAATAACTAAAGACACTGTATAAAACAAATGTTTGTAAAATTGAATTGCTATGTAATGATGACAATACATTAAACTCAGTGTTACTGTCAGACGTCAAAATCCTTGCACAGCCCCACCCAAAAAAAAGAGAGAAAGCGTTACCATGTGATTTAATGTGTAAATTCCCTGCATACTGTAGCTACACATAATCAGACACAATCATTTCATCCACTTATTGAAAGCTGAAAAGAACACAGAAAGCTATCAGCACTCCAAGTAAGAGTGAGTTAAAACTGTTTATTTTTACAGCTCATTAAAGGGTTTAAATACGGTCCCCACTCCACAGTGGAAATGATTTGAGCTGAAGCCAGCAGCTGCTGGGTTACACAGCTTGCCCCTCCGTAATCTAACACAGCTTGCACTCGCCTGTTTGAAAACAGTTTGCACAGCTGTATGTGTTTGTTTGGGGGTTTTTTTTAGTAAGTAATCCCATTACAATTATTTATTTTCTTTTTGGCTCTTGACTCTTTATGAATGTGTTACTTTGTTTTCTTTTATTGAAAACCTGCAGCACCCTTCATGCGATACGATGTGGCTCACTGTGCATTTACAAAGCTTTAACACATGAGGACTAATTAGACCTGTGAAAACCAAAAAATCTCTGAATAGGTGAAATGCATCCTAGATGGATGTGTTTTTTATTTCATTTTTTCTATATATGAATACATTTCATTAAATTTTATATTCTATCTCTGCTGTCGCAGTTTCTGCTGTATTATACCATCTGTTTTTCACGTCCAGTTATTTTGAGTCTGCATTATAACAGAAGATATCATTAGCAGATGAACATATATTTCATTGAGCTGCAGCACAGCATGAGTCTAACTTGAGCGTGTTCTGCAGGTTTGGCGTGCTGCTGAGAGTGAGAGATGCTGCAGTGCTGTTTCTGGCCTTTGTTACACTCTCGGTTGTGCTTAACATCATTACTGTCCTCCTGTCACCACAGCAACTGGTGTGGCTACGTCCTCAGAAAGCTGTTCTTTAGGTATACATTGACTGTGTGTGTGTGTGTGTGTGTACGCGGGCGGTTGTTGATGTGAGTGTATATAAGATGCAGCAGGGAGTCGACCCACATGTCAATAGGAGCACAGTGATGCCTTTAAGTGAATGAATAAGCACAAAATTCATTACTCTACATCCTCTCATGCAATCGCCTTTATTAACACACCTGTACATCAGCTGTGTCCCTCTTCTTCCCATCCCGCTGGGCTTTCAGTGTTCCCCAGGACACGACCACGTGAGGCCTGGTTTAATAACACTAAAAGGTTCACCGCCCCCACACATCTCCTTCAGTAACCTCGCTCATTACTGGAATTATCAGGTTTGCTCTAATAACTTACCTGAGTCATGTTGAGCCCGAGAAACAGCCGTATGAGAACAACATTACCGTAAACACACTGCAAACAGAGTGTTTCAGTGTGGGCGAGCAAACGTTCTTAGTTGTTGTGATCAATGTACTTCAGTCAGCAGTTTAGAGGACATGGGAGCGAACAGGTTGAAAATGTATAATTTATCAGCAGAAAGTCAGAGTACACTAATGCATCTGCAGAGATGTATCATTTCTCAGGGCTGAATAATAAATATTCAAGCTGGCTTTGAATCTGTGCAGCCGAAAGCACTGCATTGTACTTCGCAGTCTAAATACAGTGCTTACTATATATTCTATACAGTCAATACATGCAATAACTCTAATGAAGTACATTTACTCAAGGGCTCCATGTAACGCATATTTTGACTTATGTGTAAACATGTTTACTCCAGTTTATTGATCTTACGTTACTAATATATGTCATTTATGAAACACGTGATTAACTTTAAATTGGGATGAATCTTTATAACCAGAAACTGCAAAGTAAAAACTACAGTAGGTGTTTTAACCAGAAAGTCGGTGTCCAGGCTGCCATTGAATATTTAAAAGTTGCCTCAACTTAAATTTTCAAGTTCAATGAGCTTAGAATATTAAGGACAACGTACAGCGAACTTGTAAAAGTTAAAACAACTAGGTATTTTTTTTCACAGTATGTATGTGAAGGTTTTACAGTGTGTATATACAATATAGATCAATTGGCTCCACATTGTAAAGAAGAAACAGTAAAATGCTGCTTGGGAATTCTGGTACTTCTATTAAAATGATCCTCAAAACCAGTTTTTATAGACTTATTTTCACGTGATGTCTCTTTTTTTCCTGTCCTTATTATTTTCATTTTGTGTAGTTTTACTCATTTGCTCTTTAATTCTTTTTTCTTTTTTTTTTTTCCATGTTTCTATATACATATTTATCTTATTATTCTATTTTGTATAAGTCTCTTTTATATGCCCTTTTTTCATATTATTTTTTTCTGTTGTCTTTCAAAGTTTGTTTTGCTTTGTCTGTCAAATTATTATCATTAAATGCTCACATTGGACATGTTTCTTCATAGAGGGCATTTTTTGTTAGTTTTGCTGATGACTATTCAGTACTGACACACATTTTCTGATGATTTCTGGTGATTTCTTCAGTTTGTGTAACCATTTTAACACACTTACCAACCTGATAAAGGAAACTTGGCATCATGATAATTATCACTTGTTTGTTAAACACAGCACAGGCAACATATCTGTTTGCATAATAATTTATTCACATATTTTTTTTCCACATACTATATATTATTATTGCTGCAGTTCTGGAGCATTTCAGGTTTTCACTTTCAAAGTTCCCACAATGGGATTCTATATCTCTTAATAATTTTCATCTTCATGCATGCTAAGTATTACATTTAACAGGAGCAGGATGCAAATAAATAAAAAGCATCTTTTTCATTTAAATGTTATAATCTATCCATACTATTAATGCTTCAGTAACATGCCTTTTTCAGAGTCCATAGGGGGAAACACTTCCTCTGAACTTATAGTCCCCATTAGAGAGTTAACAAAGAGCACATGAATAATACATATTATTAAAGCTTGTAATCTATGTTCATTACCTCCTAAACCCATGCTTCCCCGTACATGTGAAACCCATCTATACTGAAAAGGGAAAAGGCCTATTGTAAATATTATGTCTCATCTATGTACAGTAACTTTGATATGGCACCAAATCTGCTTGAGGGAAAAAGAAAATAAAAACCTTGAGGTTATACATTAAAATATGTGTGACTACAACACTTTTGCCTGCTTATTAAAAAAAAAAGTATGAATTTCCGTTCAGCCCCTTAGACAGAGTTCACACTTTACAAAGTGGAAACACTGGCGCATTTTTCTTGACTGTTGTCAGCGGCTTCTGATAGTAAACAGCACACCTTGCAGGCATTGGGAGACATTGTGGTGTATTAGCACAGTGTTGGAAAGTATAACTAACTCATCATTAGTGCACCGCATGGCTCACTTTGAACAAAAGCTTTCAGGCAATGTCAGTCTGCAGTCTGATTGGCATTGATTAAGAGAGAAAACGAGAAACAGTGACAAATTCCAAGGAAAAAACTAGCACACTGACAGCAGGTTCTGTGGATTGATGTTTGTCTTTGTGTTTCTTTCAACATGTTTTAAAAGGTGCTTGTTTGTCCACCGAGTGGCTTTACTCATAGATTATGGACAATTAGAGAGAACATAATCTTTTCCTCAGTAGCTCAAATTAGCTTGGCATTCAATTTTCCGACTCAAGTCAGAAATTGGCTTTGCGTATGCATGCACACACTTAAGCTCTTGTATAAGGACAATTGGATTGGGTCGATCGGATCAGGATTATTTCTGACCTACAGCAAAGGTAAAACAATGAAGAACTTCAGATAATTCAACATCAGAGGATCTTTACAGTCTTTTAATATTATCAGTTGCTAAGTTTGATCTTTTGGGTTCTTTGAAGGCACCTAGTGTGACCTAGGCAGAGCAGAACTCTCCAGTATGTAAAATTTCTTACAGCAACACAGTTTAAGGAAAGAGACTCTAATCTCTTGAAGTGTCAAAGATTTGATGCTTCATCTTGACTACATAGAGTCTGTCTGTGCTCCTGAATAATAATGCAGAGGTGAGTTTTATGCCCTAATGTCTGGGGGTCCTGGGCCCGGGAAAAGCTCTTCTCCAAAATGTTAGAGGTCCTCGAGCCCCCAGGCAGAGAAGCCTCTGTCAGACGTAGGCTGACTCACTAGACTGGGTCCTGCCCAGGTTTGGTGCCTGGGACAGGTGTGAAACATCCTTTTTGCGCACTTCACAAATGGACTTTCTCCGGGCCTGCACCCCTCGGATGGCCGTCTTTATCTTCCTCCAGCCGAGGTGATTGAGCTCAGCCAGGTTGAGCAGCACACATATGCCGCTCACTGCGAACATAAAGACCAGAAACACGGTCTTTTCTGTGGGGCGGGACACATAACACTCCACTTCCTTCACGCAGGGGTAGCGATCGCACTCAAACATCCCTGGCACGTTGAAGCCGTACAGGAAGTACTGTCCAGCCAAGAAGCCGATCTCCAACGCATTGCGAAACACCACCTGGATGACGTAGAAACGGGAGATCCCTTCCTGCCGCCGCACTTTGGCGCTTTTGTGTGTTTGAGGGAGCCCCCGGGGTCCGTTGGGGATCTCTTTGACCTCCAAGCAGTCGTGGTCCTCCTTACTGCTGTCAGGATGCACCAGGATGCCATTGATGTTGCGAGAGTGGAGCTTGCGAGCGTGATGGTCATGGTGACGACCGTGGTGACCATGACCATGGTGATCCATGTAAGGATGCAGGAGGGAGTAGCTTCGGTCACGTGCTTTGGCAGACTGGTGAACAGAATACGTGATGAAGCACAGGCTTGGCGTGCACACCAAGATGATCTGAAAGACCCAGTAGCGGATGTGTGAGATGGGAAAGGCCTTGTCGTAGCAGGCCTGGTTGCAGCCGGGCTGCATGGTGTTACAGATGAACATGATTTGCTCATCTTCGTACACCTTCTCGCCCACTATTCCCACTATCAGGATGCGGAAAATCACCACCACTGTCAGCAGGATTCTGCAGAGAGACAGACAGGGTAGAAAAGAGCAGGAAGGGGGCACATAGAGAACGTTTGTTAGTGAGGGGAAAATGCATGGATTCAGTTATCACATAGGACTATTCCAAAATTTTGATTTAGCCTAATTTTGGATGTTGCTATGTTTTTGCCTTCCAATTATTTCAGAGCATCAGAAAAAAATCAATTTTCAGCCAAGACCCCTCATCCCCTCTTAGGAGCTTGTGTGTGTGTGTGTGTGTGTCCCTCTATTGCTATGTTTGTGTGAACAGATTTTTGCTTCTAACCAAAATTGTAAGGGCATTTCTGTTGGTCCTCGTAACTTTACAGCACTCCTAGAGGGTTTAGACGTGGCTTTAGTGGTTAGGTTTAGGCATTTGGATGTGATGGTTAAGGTTAGGGTGACTGGCTAAGAAATGGCAGTGATGAAGATCTTAATGTATGTTTCTTAGGTACTTAGTGCTGCACATACTAACCCTACAGGTGGGATGATTAGAGTCCAGTGATCGAGTGGTTAGCTCAATCTTGGGGCGGTTAAGCTAATAGTCCCATCAGTAGTCATGTCGAGAGGTTGTGCTTTCTGAGTGAAAAGTGAGAAGAAGTAATTTGAATGATTTATGACGCACTGTTTTTGTAAGGAGGGGAGGATGTCCCTCTTCCTGATGCAGTCAATGCGGCTGGCATAATGGTGTATGGTTTCTGAGAACTATGCAGAGGAATACCTACTCATGTATCACAAAACTGGGTTTCTAAAGTTACTTAGTGCTGCAAGTACCGGCCATGCAGGTGGCATCTTCTAAAAACCGTGCAGACCTCCCAGTGAGCATGATTAGTGATTTACAGAAGTAGTGGAGTCCGGGGGGGTTAGAAGCATCTAAAGAGCAGTTTGCCAGTTTTTCAAGGCCTCTGAGAGACTGCTGTGCAGCAGCACTGTTGTTTGGTGTCGATCCAGAGTGGGCACGACGGAGGAGGACTGGGGCTTTAGGGCCATACTGTCAGCTCTTTCTAATGAGCAAGGAAAGCCTCTGCATGGGGCACGTTCCCCTCGTGAAGCAGCCAATTACCTAAAACGCACTTGTTTCTGAGCACAACGGGGCCACTCAGGGCTACTAAAGGGGACAAAGATAGACGGTAGCTATCTCCAGGTGTGTTAGAACAACAGTGTGACAATAGCTTTTGGCTGAGGTTGTTGGAGCAAAATATGATTTGTGTTCACTTTATATATGAACATAAAAAGGTGGTCTTTCTTCTGTCCTTTTAGCCTCTATATCGTTTTCACAGTCTTTAAAGTGTGAATTGTAAACAAATGCAGGAAAAAAAGTGTGTAGAACCTTTTTTCAAAGAAAAGGAGCTTTGCATTGTGATGAAAGTATGAAAAAAAGTCACATTTGTGTTTCCTTGGGAAGTGCAAGTGCAAGTAAATGTCTCTGAACAGGGCAACTAGGGAGTCAGCAGAGGAAAGGTGAAAGTACATGGCACACATGTGTTAGCATGAGACAGACTGAAAATGGAGCATCACGTTGCTGCAGGACAGGTCCTCCTCCACCTGCGAGTGCGCGCCTGTGTGTCATTTTGTGTGAGGAAAACGGGGACATGGAAAACAAAGAGAGGAAGAGAATCTTTCACGCGCACCAATCGTGCAAAATGGCAAACATGTCCAGTCGCCAGAGCTCAGAGCAGCTGTGAGCTTGTATCCTACGTTGACTTTTAGCATGTTCGCACATACAGAGCTTGTATGCATCTTTCGCCCTCCAGAAGTTTAAGGCAGGTCATGTTTAGAATTTTTGTTCAGACTGTGTGTATTACCCTTCGCTGGGCTGATACTGGTGGTGCAGCACATGGAGCCATTTGACACAAAGTGCTCGATGAGACAGGAATTTGTGAGTCGACAGTGTTCATTTAAATATTTGTTTGCATAACATCAATATGTAAGTAGCCCATGTGCCAGTGTGAGAATGTGCTGCTCTGGATGCTGATTTAAAATGATAGAAACAGCATGTTTGCATTTACTTCGCTTCTATTCAAGGTCGGCCTCTTCTCATGCCAGTGAAAAAACATCATAATAGCGTTAACTAAATGTCACTAAGTATGTCTTGCATTCATATCTCTCTGCAGTGACACAAGCTCTTTCATTAACAAACCAATAATCCACAATAATATTTCTTAGTTAACTCTTCTCTCAGCCGCCTTTTATAATTCAGACCTAACAGATTTTGTTGTTATTATTAACAAGAGAGATTATACATCTTTAAAGCTTACAATCCACTAGATGCACTAGTTCCTTCCTCAATCTTTTTTAATTTTTGCCCATTTTGTATACATTCATCTTTGTCTTTGTTCAGAAGTCTTCAAAGTGTCTTCCTCATACATTTCATACTATTTGTTTTTCCAGCAGACATTCAGCCATAAGTCTGACATTTCATTTTGTTTATTTTATAGAATTTCAAGCATAAAGCAGCTAAGAATGTACAAAGGCACTAATAAAAAGGTACAAATCCCCAATGATATGAATTCACATTATTATGGAGCAAAAAATAGAGCAAACAATGCATCGAAGTATCTTTACATGTAAGTGATTTAATTATTAATTTGTGTATTACCGAGTCACAGTAATGGAAATGTACTGTAAAACTCATGTTCAGTCGACAGACATTATTGAGACACTGTGAATTGGTTCCATCCCCTTGTCTCTTCATTATATATTAATAAAGTTATGTTACTATAAATAATCAAGCAGCCCACAGTGGACCTCAGAGCATCATCTAGTAGACCCCAGACGCAGTCTGCAAATGTATAGATTATTGTTATTATCTTTTTTTCATTGCTTGTTAATTAGAAAATGGCTGTTCCTATATATCAAAGATATATTCAAATAATTCAGATAAATGTAAAAAATCTCACCAATTTTCTGCCACAGCTGACTGCCCTAGATGCCCGGGTCATGGATGTATATATAAATATAATTATGTCTCTCAGTGATGCCAAGTTTCATGCAGGCCAAAAGTAATGAGAATCTCGATGCTATTGGTCAGATTGCAAAAAATCCAGAATGTAACGTTTCACCTCAGCACATGGAAACTGCCCCCCAGCATAGCAAGTTGATTATAAATATATAAATCTAATCTCTCTAATCTAATTTGTGTAAATGACAGTGGGGATGAATATCCAGGCTCCAAGTAAGCATCCTCACTACAACAAGCAGCCATTTAATACCACAAACATACAAGTGACCACAGGTCACCTGGCAGCAAAAGCACGTATAAAATGAAGGATACCAGAGGAAAGCCTTTAATTTTCTAAATTGATCTCTTGCAGCTTTGATCACTTGTGATCACAACAGTCAGACTTTTCCCCAACCTTATAGATTTTAACTGAACTGCAGATACTCTAATCTCTAATCTATGCTCTTGTTTGTTTGCCACTTTCAAACAATACCAAGACATTTTAAGTAGATTGAATGTTACACCGTGTATGTTTACAGGCTTGTGTGGGTGTGAGTTTGTGTCCGTACGTGTGTGTACTCTACTGGATAACAGGATAATCAGGACGGGACAGATTGCTGCATTAGCAGAAAGCAATGGACTAAGGTTATCTGCAAACATCAGTGTTTTAAGTCCTGCAACGTAACGAGCCAATACTGTACGCTGGAGCAGATTGTAGCAGGACAGCCCAAAGGCCTGAATGTGCAGAATCTCTGCTAACCACCACAAACGATAAGAAACTATGGGGACACAATATAAAAACCACAAAACAAATACATGAAAAAGATGCACAGCACATTGTTCTTTTGCAGATGCTCCAAAGCTAAACAGGAAATCATTTATTTTTACTAAATTCATTCAAAGAGGTCGAAAAAAGACAGAATTTTGTGCCTTTCATTTAGTTTTAAAACATTTCAAACTTAGGGAAAAGCCTGTTGTTTAATTAGTGTCTTTTTAGTGGTCTTTGACGTGAAAAGGTTTGTGATAGACTGTTCCATTCCGTTTCTGCCTAGCTGCGCTCTTCCTTCGTTTTAAACCAAATATTTTTTGGAGATTTTCTTAAGCCACAACACCAGTTTTAATGAAATATAAATGAAAATGTGTCCGCCTGCATACCTGGACTGGAACTGCAAGTGATTTTTTTTTTTTTTTTTTTTTTCCCTCTGTTTTAATTTTCTTGTTCTGCCTCACTCGATTCTTTAGATTCAGCTACAGGGGCAAGTTAACAATGACATCTACAGATAAGTACCTGATCAAACTCATCTGTAGGCAGCCAATTGACCTGTACGACTGTGTGTGTAGTACGCGTATATGCTACTCCACAGCTGGTGTGTTGGCTGGATGTGCAGGCTCTGTCTTTCCCAGAGGCTCTCAAACACACACACACTCATGCATCCATTCATACAGCAGCTGCTGTCGCCAGCCTCTAGGGACAGCCACTGCCTGGAGCACAACAGCAGATGCATTGGTAAACACACACACATGCACACCCTGTGAATATAAACAATCCTGTATATATATATATGTCAAGTGTAACAATCTAGACCTATATCTGCACATATATGTACAGATGCCGATGTGGGCCATAAAGATATTCTTCCTGCCCATATGCTCTCAGTGCCAAGCTCCACTGATTGCTGATGGCAGCACATAATGAATAAAGACCTTAGCAGGCAGGGAAATTGGGCCACTTAATTATCAGACTGCAGACATTTCTTTCCTCCCACCTCACTGCGCCTCCATCAAACTGTTTGAGTAGTTTTAGTTCTTGCCCATGGACCAGGCATGCAAGAGGTGCCACCAAGAGTTGTGATGAATGCATAAATATGCCGTCAGCTGCGCTGGTTCACTCTCCTCTGGCCTCTTAAGATACACATGAGCAACATTTAACAGGGAGTGCAATCATTAATGGTTTTGCAATAGGCATCAAGAAGCCTGAAAGAAACTGCTTCCAGGTGTTTTCCAGGAAAACAGCAGGAAACAGAGAAAGTTGACTGGGAGAGACTCTAGAGGTATTTGCTTCAACTCTGCTGAGCAAGACATGGTATGTCCAAGATTTGAGTTTTAATGATACTTTCAAAACATCACAAATAGAATGTTTTTATAAATCAGATTCAAATATGTGAGACCCCCCCTGCAAAAAAATTGCTGTACTCCTTTGTCACGAAGAACAATCCTCCAGTGCTTGAAGACATTACTGCAAAGCCCAACCATGCGTGTTGGTGAAGCAGTGAACACCAGATGCAGCCTTCCGCCATTTTTTTCTTTATTCTGTCTAAAATTACCCTTTTATCTAAAAGTGATCCTTTCATCTCAAGTTGAGCTAAGAGAGGCAAACATTATGCAGAAGTGTTCCCCTGAAAAATGAGCTGAGACTTAAAAACATTCAAATTGGAAAAATGAGATGTCTGGAAAAAGGGAGAGGATGTGTTTTACACCATATAATTCTCAAACTAGAGAAGATCCCTTTCGCTTTGATTCTGCAAGCGAGTGCACTTAAATTACACCGGATCTTTCCATCAGGCTACATATTTGTACAGCTATCAGTTTACACAAAATACAACAGCAAAGCGGGCTCAGATAGTCATCTTTTATGTGCTGGTCTTTCCCTCGTTCCTTTAGTATTACCTACAAGCTACTGAACTGCTGCCCGCACTGAGGATGAGTGTCAGTGGAAGGCTGCTGAATTTGTGGGCAGCTGCACTACATGTTTCCAAGCTCTTTGGCAGACCCACCGCAGCCCCTATAGGAACCGTCAACATCATTCAGCTGTGGTTAACGTGACTAAACTTCACAGCCATTTGATCATTTCTGCTGCAAATGTTGCTGTTGATTTATTGACATGTTTACAAGTTCCAAGGCCTTTAACGCTGAATGGCACGAAGGCGATGCAAACCCTGTACCCATAATAATTACATGGACATGGCACAAACATGGCTTCAGCCCCTAGGCTTTGCCAGAACAGAGTGAAATGTGCAGGATTCAAGTTTATGGAGAGAAATTTGAGCTGATGTGATTTGATTGTGAAATGTTTACTGATGCTTTTTTGGGGGGATGATGCTGCTGATATCAGCATTTCCATTATCTCAGATTTTATGTTACTAACAGTATACAATACAGACAAAAATTAAACAAAAATGTTTTTTTTCTCAATATTTTTTAATTCAAATAAAAGCATCGATCCTATAGTGAGTAAAAGTCATTAAGGCACATCTTTGCAACAGAATTAGGCATGGAAACCACAATGTCACATTTTGCAACTGAAAAGTTGATCAGCTCATATATTTTTGTCATTTGTGCTAAATACAGCACATTTACCTTTGCTTTTACGTAGAAACATTTTACCTACATTGACTATTAATAAGGAAGATGCAAGAGTAATATTTAGTAAATATATATGTGCATACAAAAGCTGATTATACTGTGTATTTATACACAATGACTTGTATAGCTTGAAAGCAATATTAATTGATTCTCTGGATATTAGAAGTCACGACGCAGCACTGACATATTATCTTATAAAATGGGACGGTGAACATGGTAAACACACATTCTGCAAACACAGTGAATATGACTCCTTTTTCGCATCAATAAATATCATTCCAACATTTTCTCTCCTTTTAGCTAAAACATCTGGCTCTTCATCCATCACTGAAAACATGTTGAACACACAGTTTGTCTATCATCAACAAGGAGGTCTTAAGTAGCATGGCGTCATGGGAGCAGTTGTCTTTATTGTTAAACAAATCCCAATAATTATGAGGATATATCTCATGGGAAAAATCACAGGAGAGGTCATGTTTTGAAATCCTTTACATTTAGTCATATTTACCAACTTTCTTCTTTATACTCTTTTACTCTCTCCCTGACGTTTTAGCAACAGGGGACCAAATAAAAGACGCATGCTTACTTTGAATTCAGTTTAAAGAAACTGACATAGATGTGTTGTTACATTTTCTATATATTAAGTTTTACTTGCAATGCTCTCACCTCTGTGTTTAAGAATATTCATCAGTGTGGGTTCAGGGGACATAACAAGTTTTTAAACCCTGTCCTGATGAGTGATTTCTGACACACGTTGGGATCTCACAGACTCATTGAAATAAAAGACATGTAGGCAACATCAAGGAAAACATAACACGCCTGGTAAAGTTCAAAAAGACACACACTCTATTGATGTGTTGCTGAAATGAATAATAGCCCGTGCTGCGTGAAAGCTGAGCTCAGCATTACTGGCGAAAATCCCCCCCGTTTAACAGTGTGATCAATCCGATTCAACATCAGAGATTGCTGCACAAATCAAATAATGACAGCTCTGGATGTGCAGGAAAATGTCTCAATTCCAAAGATAGTTCTGCTCCTGGCCACACGATGATGGATCACTAATCCTGGCAAACGCTGAAAAATTGATTCCATTTATTTTCTTTTTGCCACGCAATTTTCTCAAACTGTGTTGAATTTGCACCAGCATTTTTATGTTATTGATACATTAAATATATTGAGATAGGATGGTGTCCTCAATTAAAGCGAAGCATTCTTATATTTAAAATTACTTTGGGAGAAGAAGGGTGCCCTCTCTCAAAGTAAGGTACCTCCTTTTTTGGTGGAAATCCTGACCTCATTAGCTAAAGCGGAGAGAGAACACAACTACGGGAGAGACAACAAACTCGGACGGTGGATATATTTGGCTTCATCAAACCTTTCAAGACTGGCCGAGTTTAAGTGCAGCAAATATTTCATACACCATGTTTCCCACTACATTAAAAGGCTTCAAATCTGTGTACATTTTTAATGGACATCAGTGGCATCTAACAACAAGGGCCACAAAACATTATTAAGATTTGATGATGTATTTTTAGAGCTCAAGTGGGGGAGTAGAGGATGGAAGACAATAGTTAAGCTATAAAAAGTAAATAAAAGGTAAATTGATATGACGTTTACTTAACTGATGCATGAATAGGATTATATGCTCATTTCCATTAACCCCTGTTAATGTATTTTAAGCTTCTGTCTCTTATTAAAGGTGCTGTTTATTCAGCCGAACTTGCGTTGCTTGTGAATATTACATGTAATTTCCCTATCGCACTACATGCTGCAGTAAGAGCATTATATTCAGACAAATTTGAAATTAAAGCAGAAAACACAAAGCTGTTTGGTCGATCCTGAGCATGTGTTCAGTCAGTTTCCTTAGCAGTGGGTCAGTCAGCAGAGGAAGGAGCCCTGACACAGATTCTCAGAACCTCTGCAGAGGGAAAACTTCTCCTCCTTCCTCTCGCCCCCCCCCCCCAACCCCACCCTTCTGCACCCTTTTTATCTTGCCTCTGCAGCTCACTTCCTCTCCTTCCATCCGGCAACCTTTATTATTTTAGCTTCCTCAGATCACTCTAGCCCTCCATTCTCCATTACGTCTGCCTCTCTACTCGCTCTACTTGTCTTTGGCACTGACCTCACTACAGCATTGCAGTACAGGAAGAGATGCATCATCTCGGTTGTTTTCCTTCTTCCTTCCTACCTCAAGGTGTTTAACCCAAAGGCTTCTTACTCTTACGGTGAAATGCACAACATAACGCTTTTTCTATTACTTTTGCATGGTACACATACACCTGTGGTCCACGTAACAGCCGAGCAACACAGGTGAGACAGAAAACATGCAGTATGTCATGTTTTAAAGATGCTTAAATGTCACCTAGGGGTAAGGTAGGAGAAAAATCTGATTTTTATAAGATGTACAGTATGCAATCCCAAGAAAATGTATGTAACATTCCGTACGTGACAGGATGGCCCCTATTCCACATTCGATTGTTTATAGATTTTTTGTAGACAAATATCTGATTTTTGGCAGATTTACAAAGTATACAGGCAGTTCAATGTCCCATTGGATTAAACATGTCTTGTTTGCATGAGAATTTGTATTGTCAAGGTGTTTAAATGTCAGTCTGATAAGCAAGAGGGTGAATGCAAGAATAAATTAGAAATAAAGTAACATTTAATTGTTCATATGATTCAATAAAATTGTGACATCAGACCAACCAATAAAAAGCTAGTTTATTATTTAAAATGTAGAGATTGTTATGAATTTACAAAATCTGTAAGTGTATGTGTGTTCAAGTTGAGCGTGTGCATGTGTTTAACATTTGTAGATATAAAACACGGGTGCAAACATTATCAAGGCTGTTCCTGTTGTATTTTACACACACCAGCGTGTTATCAACACAGAATCTATTTTTTGTGACAAAAATCAGGTATGTTGAAGTCCATAGAAATGGTTATATGTAGTTGCTGTGTAGCCATTTTTAGGAATTTTTTCATCAAGTATGCAAGAACGAACACACCCCAATACAAATATTTATTGGCATTAGCAAAACAAAAGAAAAGAGTCAACAACAACAAAAAAAAAACTTTGGGACAAAGTGTGTTCTCATTTAATGACACATCTGCAGCCCTGGTCGTGTCTTCACATGTTTGCAGGAAACCTAATTGATTTTCTTAATTGAAGCACTGAATAAGAAACTCTGAAACACTTTACTGGTCCTTTGTGCCGTCATCTATGTTATGCTGAAAGCCCCGGGGTCATAACAAGTGAGTACAAACTAAATTTGGTTTAGGTTGAGGGAACGAGGTTAATGCAGCCTTGACAATGATTTTGTTCACTCTGTAAACATGGTCACGATAGTTGGTTATCCATGCATGAACTGCAGTTTAAACCCAGTTAGAAAGCATATGGAAATCACTGAATGAGTCATAATATGCAAGGCACCTGTGGTTAGTCAGAGGCACAGAAGCAACTCTCTCATTGTCTGTCCCTTACAACCATCATTAAGCTAACCTACACCACTCTGTATTGGTCCGTTTCTATATCTAACACTATTAAGATATTAAGGTGTAATTATTGATCCTATGCCAGGGTATAGGTTAGCTTAAACTTACAATTAAGAAAGGGCTTAATTGTAGTTGGATTAGACAGGCTAGTCATCCGACAATGTTATCTGACAGTGTTTCATAGTGGAATAACTTCCCCTCATTGCAGCAGCAAGGGTTGGCACTGAAATAGTTGACTGACATGCGTCCCTGATCCAAAGTTTTAATGCAGGGGAGATGTTTCAGCCATGGGGAGACATCACTGCTCTGTACTTTGGAACCAAATCCTTTAAAGTGCAAGCGCACGCATGCAAAACTCTGTCAAAGACAACTATACACGCATCCTACATGTGATGGTGTCCAGTGTCTGCCGCATGCTCCAGCCACACCCTGTGAAGCCCAGGACTTCACAATGCACAGTGGTGCAACACTATATCACGGCTGGTTGTGTTCACAAATGCAAGAGGGCACACCTGACCACACCCAACTGTGGTGTTGGGTGTGGTCAGTGGTGCATCAGACTTGAACCTTTCAACCCATAGAGGTCAGCACAACAATTTTGACTCCATCCGTCGTTATGGTGGAGTTGCTCATTAACAATCTGGGAGGCATCTTAACAGCACAAAACTGTGCACATCGTGAACAATTCTCCAACTTGCTGGTACATCAGAAAACCTCATTCTGATCATTGAAATGTAAATTGTTATAGATTTCCTGACCATGCAGACACATGCTTAGGATTAGGAATCAAGTCTTTATCTTGAGAAGTTTTTTTTTTCCTTATTTTTATCTAAGAATGTCTGGTGACTAAAAATGCCTGTCTACGGTAATTAGTCAAGATCCAAACAACCACCTATGACCACTGATGCAAGCTTTTTCTCTCTATCAGGCTGCATAGGAGCTCCAATATATTTTAGAGAAATAAGATACAAACAAGCTAACTAATCGGGACAACGCTAAAAT
Organism: Mola mola; assembly: GCA_001698575.1. Classification (NCBI taxonomy): domain Eukaryota; kingdom Metazoa; phylum Chordata; class Actinopteri; order Tetraodontiformes; family Molidae; genus Mola; species Mola mola. The sequence goes on along the minus strand of KV751332.1, from coordinate 3,188,454 downwards.
TGAAAAGGAAATTCAGGGATCTACAGCATAAAAACTCACAAATACTGTGCAAAGTGATAACAAAGGTAATGTATCTTGACTAGCATAGCATAGACAAGCAGGGTAGAAGGAGGAAACGTCATTGGAAATCAGCTTATGTTACAGTTAATGCCCTAGGGTCAACTAAAGAGCCTTGTAGGACAAACACAGTCTGAGCGAAGCCAAAACACATAGGGATAATTTACAGAGCAGTTCACTGTATTCAGCACAGTGGCGCATAACAGAACTACTTTATGAATTAGGGAGTTTTCTTACAGGCTCATAATCTAATTTTAACATCTTAATAACGTTTTAGATTTTTATTAAAAAAAAAATGAGTAACTAAATTAATAAAAGAACAAAAACTGGTGCACATAGAACTATTCTAGGGAAAGCACTGCTCGTTTTACTAAATGTGTTTTAAGAATTCATGAAACCATTTTTCTAATGTTCAGCCAGTGAGGTGCATGATCAACAAATATCTCAAATTCTAATTGAAGAAGTTGTTATATCATCAGAGTATTCATTTGGACTTTTGAAGAGAGGTAGCAGACAAATTGAGAGTTGCTTCTTTGCCTCTGAAAAACTCTAATTGGCTTTACAGTCACTGAATCATCCATCAATCAATTGTCAGCAATTCATTTATTTATTTTCCCGATTGAGCTGCCAGGACTTGGTTTTAGAGCTGCATTAAGAAATTGTTGACCACTAGGGGGGGAGAAAGACTCCAGGACAAGTTAACAACAGTTAGCTCATGATGGCTAACAGGCTAGCAAACAGTTGCCTACTTACAAATCCAGGAGAAACAGAGCAACACGAACATCCCTTTCGTCTCCTTTCTCTGGCCACCTGTTGAATGTAATTCCAATATTCACTGGCGTTTAGCCATTGGTTGGTCTTCCAGCACATCAGAAAAATGCCTCCTTTTTTTTTGGCTTGCTAAAGACTGCCTCACCAGTTACTCTTTGCCATTTTGCACTGGGCAGTTAGCATACCATTAGCGCCTTTTAGCTTCTGCACCGGGGGCCGGCATTTTTTTTGGTTTCGTCACCCTCGAAAACCAAAACAATGAGCTGAAAATGGCTGAAAGCTGTGTCAAAGTTGATGCTCAGTGATACTGGTGAACCTGGCAATCCCACAAGCGGAAGGGAGCCATATATTTATATGGCAACAAAAATTGCTCAATGCATCGCTAAATCAAGCCACCATGCTCCAATATATGCAGGTTTTTATTCCGTCTGAGGACTAGACCAGGTGATTTGATTCATCATTCGGTGAAATGACTTGGCGTAGTGTTTGGTTGGAAGGAAAACCTTCATCGCACATGATTTGCCTTCCGTGATCAGCACAAGTTTAGGCGTGTCTCACATCATCTCTGTCGCTTCGATGCGGTCACAATGTCGCTTTTTGAAGGATGTAGCCTAACGGCTCCATGCCCAGTGCACAATGTGGTCAATAACAGCGCGAGCCAATTTTCGCTTCTTTAACTTACACACAGAGCAAGACACACATACATACAACAACAACCACTAGAGCAGAGAGAAGGTTAGGCCATGCCCTTATTGCAGACTACCTTGGGTCTGCGTTAATGAGCACAGCAGCCCAGTCAAAACCATTTTTTCCTAAAAGGTAACTTTCAAATCACAAATCCATACATCCAGATTTCACGGACCCGAGCGTCTCGCGTCTTCAGTTGTCCAAATGAGAATCCCAGCATGACATTTGGATTGTGCTCAATGGGTGGAAAATTCCACTTTTGTATCAAATTAATCATACGGTGATGATGTGGGGCGCATTGTTATTTTTTTTTATTTTCACACAGGATTCTACAGCACGTCTTCATGGCATGTCTCCACCGCTAATCAAACTTAAAGCTGAACTGTTCAACCCTCCACCACCCAACATTCTCACCCAGATGATCGAATCAGACTTTAATGAGTATCGGCTGATAAGAACAAACTGAATGGCTCAACGTTTTCTTCTTTCACTTTCACTTCTTGAGTTCACAAAGAGTTCAGAGCCCCTCTAATTCTACCTTCCACACCTGCGTGCTCGCCATCCTTTAATCTTCCGCACTTCTGCTCTCCTCTCACTCCCACTCCTCTCTCCCCCTTCCGTCCTATTGGTCTGCGGCCAACAGCATCAAGCAGTATCTATCGATATGCTTGGCTATTAGGTAGTATCAACGCAGGAGCCTCTAAGAGTTAACCATAATGCACACTAAAGCCTCCTATTGATTATGTGCAATTAGTTTATCCCTTAACTAATGATGAGTGTGGAGCACAGGGGTGAGGAGAGCAGGGGGAGGTACGGATGACTGTGGGGGACTGTAGAACAGAGGAGAGCACTGGGACAAGCCTGGGGAGAGGGGGCTTCTGTGTCATCAATCGATACAAAACTAAACAGCGTAAACAGAAAAATGCCTGGACTTGTGTCTTACCTTCCGATCATGGTGGAGTGCTGCTGGACAGCCGCCTCCAGCAGCCTTTCCAAAATGGTCCATTCCCCCATGGTGGTGGAGAAGTGGCAGCACTGTCAGAAGAAGGAAGACTTGAGGGGAGCCAACCCCTCTCTCTCTGGTTGACTCCCTGTTCTTCTTCTTCTCAGGACAGGCTCCTGTTGACCTGCTTGTCCTCCTCTACACCCCGACCGCTTTGACTCTGTCAGAGTCCTTCTCCTGGGCCCGTCCCGCTGTGCCTTTCTTCCTGGCTGAGGAGAGGCTCTG
>KV751332.1:3163485-3185609 GCA_001698575.1 Mola mola | reverse complement strand
GCACTCCTCTCCTCTCTCTCCTCCTCAGCCTCTTGCCTCCTTCTCCCCCCCTCCTCCCCCTGCGCAGTGATGCTTGTCCTCACCCTGCCGCACCACTCTGTTCTGCGATACGGCATATGCTATAGCTCACCACATGACAGTCATGATCTCCCCTCCCCTTGCCTCTCTCCTTCTCCACGCTCTTTCCTCCGCTTCTTCAGCTGCCCCTGCCTTCGTCCTCCACCCTACCCCCAGGGCACTCCTCGTGCTCTACCTGCACCGCCTGCCATCAGTGCTGCTCTGCGCTCGTCCTTGCATTGTGTAAGATTGTTACCTTTGCTGCACCCTTGCTGCTCTAACCTAAACACACACATACGCACACACACACATTCACTGCTTGTAGCTGATCCTTCTTGGCTCACCTCAGCCACTGTAAACACACGCTCCTGCGCTCGAAGACAGCACTGAATCCCGCTCTCCCACTTCCTACTGAGGACTGCAGATGCACACCAGCACACAAAGCTCCTGCCTGCTGAATGTCACTTTATGACTGGAGGAATGGTTGCTCCCACAGCTCTGAGCGCTACAAGGACCCATAAAAACCTGCTCACACAGACACACACACACACACGCTCACTTGCACACACAAACACGCTGCCACCCAGCCCTTAAGTAATAAAGCAGCTGCTTTTCTGCATCCTGCAAGGCAGAGCGCTACAGACCTACTGTCCTGTGTTGTCCCCCTGGTTGATTTCAGCACAGTCCAGTGCCCAGAATCACGTCTGTCGCAGAAAGCAGGGATGAAATTGTGTTCGGTAGAACCTGTTTCTGGGCTCCATCATGTTCCATCCCTCTTTTTCCCTCTCCCCTCTTTCCTCCTGCCTTCCTTCAACCTCTTCCTCCTCCCTCTCTTCTTTTTCCCCACACGTTTGAGTGTAGATCTGTGCCAACTACCTCAGTGCTCAGTGCATCCCCCACTTGGAGCCCTCTCCTCTCTGCCCCTGTGTCTCTTCCTTGTTCTGGGAATCGCTCTGTCTCTGTCACACTCTGTGAGCATGCATCACCCCCCCCCAAAACCCCTTCCTCCTCATCCACCTCCTCCTCCTCTCATAGATCTGCTCTTTCTCCTCCCTCTCCCCTCCCTCTCTCCGTCCTCTGGTAACTGTGCTTGGATAGCTACTCTAATCGCTGCTTCACTTATGCTGGTAAGAATGCCTACCGCGGTACTGCCGTGTCCACTCCTACCTGATGTTGCATGGGGAAGAAAAGGGGCGGTGGGGGGGGGTTATCATCTGAACTGTGCCTACAGCCCTGTTCTCACCACAATCCTATGTTCCGGTCTGGAAGCTCGGCAGTGTTTCCCGCCTCACTCTCTGTCACACATCATCCAGCCCATGCTTCCAGGAGCCAGATTACAGGAGGATTGTGGCTCTGCTTCATCCCATCCCCCATTTATGTCCTCCCTCTCCCCATCCGACCATGTTTGGGATGACAGCACACCTATTCTAGCCTTGACCCAACCCTCACGGCCTTCCTGTATTTACCCTCCTCATCTTCTGTCTCTGTTCCTCAGTATTCCTTTTAACTATGCTTTCCCCCTCTCAGGAGAGATGAGCACTCTATTGTACTTTGCCTTGACATTGAAAGGTGCATTCATTAGATTTATATTACAGTCATGTGAGATGAGATCCTCCGCCATTATACGTACAGATTCAGGCAGATGTATGGTGCATAATTAACATATACTAATATATGAGATAAATCTATGTGTGTGTATGTGTTCATTACAAGTAACAGCAAAGATTTTCCTATCTGGCTGAGTCAAGTCGTACAGAAGTAAATGATGCAGTGTCCCAACACCAGACCAGCACACCAGAATGAGGTCATGACTTGAGGTGACAAGTTCAGTTCCTTTGTGGCACGCCTTTCTCTGCTTAAGCCCCTTTGTTTTTATTTGGCAGCCCAGTTTGGAATCCTTTTGTAGCAGAATTTGCAAAAATGTGATACCACCCCAAAATCCTGAAATTCCCTGCTGTTGTTTACCACTACATAGCATTAGTAAACAGTTTGCCTTTTTGTGCACTTGCATGCACAGCAAGATGGATTGGAAAAAAAATCACTCTGCATGTGTGTGTGAGTGTGAGAAATTCAAGAGAGAGTGTGGAGCAAATAAGCATTCTGTCAGATCAGCATCTTCACTCAGGCCTTCCCTTATCAAGGACATATGAGTGCTGCTAAGGAGAACAGGGAGGGGAGGAGGCCACTGGACTGTGATTGGCTCCGATTTGGCAAGACTTGGGTTTCAAAATGGAGCACCTGAAGCGCTGGCATCAGCCGGTTGGCATTCCAAGTTCAGAGCCGGATGGCACACAAATGAAATGGAGTCGCAGGTGTGTCTTCAGTGACCTAGAACAGCCAGTTCAGGCATGCGTGAACACACACACAGACTAGTCACAGACTTGCAACGTGTCGTCATGGGCGCTTGCATCACATGTAATTAATATTGGAGCAATAACTGGGGAGAAAGAAAATGTGTACACTTGTAAAATCTGCAATGTTCATGCTACATTCTCTTTAGAGTGAATTCATGTTTAATCTTATAAAGATGCCTGTGTAAACATACCCTACATATGACCCTGCGTATTCTGCACACATCTTGCAGGGATAATCAATATTTCAGCTCCTGGATTGTTTATAAGAGTTATGCAAGAGTGGATAAATCCTCCCAATGAACGAAAAATATGGAAAATCTGAATATTCTAATTGAAGTAACAGTGGGTTTCTTATGTTTTGAGATGAAGACAGAACAAATATGGGACAGATATACATTATTTTGTATTGTGATATGCAAGAGATTGTGAAAGCCATCCACATCACTCTTTTCAGTAAACAATATAATATGTTTGTTTGGGTAAAGCTGGGGGGGTACTGTAAGTCACCTTGTATGTTGCCACAATGTTTCAGCCTTCTGGACAGCAATAAATCAGAGGTCATAAGCTATAATCAAAAGAGGGTCTTGTAAACTTTACAGCATAGACAATCACACCAGTTGGTTTGGTGTTAAAAGGTTGACAAAAATTGCATTAACATAGCCAATATAAGAATGTAGATAGATAAACACGCTGCAAAGATTATCACCCCAGGCAGAGTTTAAACATTCCTGTCAAATTCTGGCCTATATACAAATTACATACAGCATTAGTAGTCTTATACAGTAGCTAGGTAACACTAAGTACAATGTATACACAGGCAACATATAAATTCATTAAACTGGAGGTGAATAGGTAAAACTTTAAAAGACTGAAAACACTGACTTAAATGAAAACGAACTTCCTTTCACTTCTGAAAAAAAATAGATAATGTAACAGTGATAGGCATTTCTTGTTGGTTAGTAAGAAAACTGATGCTTACAAATAAAATGATGCCGACACCAGTATAAGTCCCTATCAGGTTCTTTGCGACAGTAATTACTGATATTATTATGATACTGACGCTATATGGTGAGGCCTATGAGGCCTACACCCTCTTGTGGTCTTACAAAGATATAACATGCTTCAACCTCTCTTTCTGCTCTAATATTCATCCTTAAGACTTTCTCCCTGTACATAATGCGTCAGATTGATGAAATAAGGTATATAATACGTGTCTACTTTTGTGGAAGCCAACAGTGCTCTGCTCTACCTCTTTTACGGTTGAGTTTTTTGTCACCGGTAGATGGCAGCATAAGGACATGCCTGACATTTCAGTCAACGTTGTATATGTGCAGAAGAAGAGCAGCCCAGGGTGGCTAGCTGGCAGTGGTCTAGTTATGTCAGAGAACTGACAGTAATGCGAACTTGGCTACTGTTGTCAGTGAGTTAGCAGAAAGTGTCCTGAAGCTCAAAGGGATTATTTTAAAGCACGGGAATCCTGCCAGGTGGCACGTGTAGAGGTATAGTAAGATAATTGAACGTTACGAGTCCCCTTGCTATCTGAAAACCCAGTAGCTGGCTAGCTGGGGAGCTCCCGAAAAATAGCGCCAAGGCTGGTTTCTTTACAGACATGTCGGCGGCCGGAGACTTCGGAAACCCTTTAAGAAAATTTAAACTGGTCTTCCTCGGGGAACAGAGTGGTAAGTCTAATGGCCACATTTAATGTTAGGGATGTAGTATCGAAATTATGCTCAGGAGCAGCTTGTTGGGTTGTTTTAGGTGATTAACGTTAACCAGGTAGCTAGCTAACATTAGCTGCTTAATGTTAAAGTTGGCACAGTTATTGCATTACGACACCAACTTAACTAACGGCTTGTCCACGCTGGCTTCCTGGGAGTGCAGTTTACGAGGTTATGTCCGTGGATATCTATTTGTTTGCTTGTCAGCTAAGTTTGCTTGTTGGAAGTTAAATTCAGTGGATAAACAGCTGGTAACCTATAGATTATTAATTATCTACTGGACTTGACAGTACTCTCTATATAATAAATAATGATTTTTGAAATTATAATTTCAGATGGAGGCTTTCAAAAATAACAGGAAAGTGCAACGGGGCTATATTGCCCGATGTGTCTAGAAGCACTCCTTAAATCTTTTAAGTCCTCAAACAACATTACAATGATTACTCAAATCAGTGCCTCTCCCCAGGGCGCGTAGTCCAGAAATGAGGTCTAATTACAGACCTGCCAAGTAACATTCCTACACTATCCCAAATTATTGTCCCCTGTTATAACCAAACTGAACGGAGGTTTACTAGGAGAGAACGTAATGAAGAGGAAAGTTCACATTTAACAATCTTGAGCTGTTTTATAAGGTGTGGAATTGTTCATAAAGTCTAAAATAGTACTGAGTTTAGCACAGATTTTTCTTTTTTTTTTATTAAACCTCAGCAAAATAGTTGTAATGCAAACATTACCCAGTCAACTTAATATGACTATGTCAGCAGTGCTGTTGATACATCTGATTTGATCAGTGCAGGCGTAGTGTAGAAACAGGATGAGGTTGTGTAAAAAAAACGGTAACAATCTCTTACCCACAAATAATCATCCTACCAGTATTGTGTCCTGTACTGTCACACTCTACTCCTGTCAAGATCAGACAGCTACACTTTGTCAGACAGTCTGTGATTAGTGGTGGTTCTTTGTAAAATTGTAAACAGCAGTATTGGCTTTGGCCATGTCATCACTTGATGCACCGTGTGTGTAACTGATAATGTAGCTTGAGCTTAGCAACACAGCACGAGGCTTAGGAGTCTTGGTGCAACTAGTGAATCTGTGAGTGACTAAAATTAATGTTTCACATGTAAATATCAGCCAGTGTTAAAGTTAATGAAAATTGTGTTAAGAAGAACGTTGAATAGTGTAGGAACTTACATTACAGTTATTGTGGCAGAAATATGGAGCACTCACAATCCTCAAAATTGATCAGTTCAGAGTTAAACAAAATGGGAAACAAATGGGCAACCTCGACTCAGTATTCTTCAACCCATTAACCTGATCCTCAGATGCTATAAATTATTTACAAGCACACCTTTAGGACAATAACAAGAGTTGCATGACAGTCCATTACAATGCCCCTGCATCTGCAGTTCCTGGACTGCACACTGTCATGTTTGCACTTAATGTTGCTTCTCAATTTCAACTGCGTAGTTCAGTTGAATTCAGTCAACTGTTGCAGTAGGTAATCTTTTGTTTATATTATTTGCTAACATTTCATATTGTCAGCAAGGTGATTCATCGCATGGATTCATACAAGGATGTATATAGTGTAGACTTGTTTTAAACCACACATCAGGAGAGGGTCACTTCAGCTTTGTTGGATCTATATAAATGTGCACACATTTGATCATGAAAATAAGGAACATTCACTCTCTGCTGTCATTCACTTGTATTGAGCAGTGGTTGTAGGTAACCTAAAGTATTGTTTATTTTTGGTGAAATAATTTGTTGATTAGATTCGTAGATTTTAGTTAGTCTATGGAAAGAAAAAGAATCCGGATCATTTTAGTTCATTTGGTTGATTTAGCCCTCCTTGTGATGAGCACACATTATTTTTTTTTATCTTGAGAACTGCTTAAATATATTACTTAAATAAATATATGCTCATTGCACTTAAAAGTATTTTTGTTGCTTGTTTATAGTGGGAAAGACCTCGCTGATCACCAGGTTCATGTATGACAGCTTTGACAACACTTACCAAGTGAGACAAACACCAACTGATTTAATCACTGTTGATAATGTTCAAATTAATTATAAATCAAATTTTAATGGTTTGAAATATGTTCAGCATATTTAACTATTTGTTACTTATTTCCAGGCCACAATTGGAATAGACTTCCTGTCGAAAACCATGTACCTTGAAGACAGAACAGTAAGTTTTTATTATACTAGGCAATTCAGTCCTTGATTGTTTGTTGTCTTTGTTTTTGTTCAAATTTGGGAAATTCTCCCCTCGCTATAATGTTTTGACCGTTACATCAACAGCTACTCATATACTGACCGCTGATTATTCAGGGATCTTCTTTCTAACAACCGCACACAATATTTGTGCTGATTGTTGTGAGCTGCTGGAAGGTCTTCTCTTTCTTTGTCTCTACCCTCAACTCAAGTTTTCTTCTGTCACTCCTACCCCTCCATCTCTTTTCTTCATTCCTGTTTTGAAATTTAAATACCTTACTTGATCAAACAAAAGAAGGTTGATGGCAAGTGAAGGGTGATTATTGATTTAATTTCCCCCCAGACATTTTGCTCTCTGTGGTGATCGTTCATTATTTGCATGCACTTCGTTCTCCCTCTGTCCTCTATCTTTTCTCATTCATTTTTATTTGGTTTTCTTTCGATCTTCTTTTTGTCAACATAACATTTCTGGCCTATTTTTTTATTGCTATTATTTTCATCTATTCTGCTTTTTTTTTTTTTTCCCCCCATTCTTTTCCTTTTAATGTATCCTCCCATCCCCTTCCCACTCTTGCACCATAGATCAGGTTGCAGTTGTGGGACACAGCGGGGCAAGAGCGTTTTCGTAGCCTCATCCCAAGTTACATCAGAGACTCTGCAGCTGCAGTCGTAGTGTACGACATCACAAGTAGGTGTATGACTCTGCCACATTTACCTCTTCTGGTGTGTGTAGTTTCTTTATGCTCAGAAAAAGATGTCTGTTCAAATCCCTTTAAAACTACAGCAATACATACTTGTTGCATTACATGAAACAAGTACAGACTTCTCAATTATTTAAAAAGATCCTGTTATACCAATATGTACACCGGATTTGTTTAGATATATATTTTACAGATTGCTTTCCTTCCATATTGTCTTCATGTCAAAAACTTGCCCGTTTTCACAGTCAAGGCTTTCCATCTCCTGAATAGTCACATCCAGCTTCGTGCCTCTCCCTCATTTTTCAGACGTCAATTCCTTCCAGCAAACCACAAAATGGATTGACGACGTGAGAACGGAGAGGGGAAGTGATGTCATTATCATGTTGGTGGGAAATAAGACAGACCTTGCAGACAAAAGGTAATCTGTCCTTCTCTCCTTTAAGAGCATACTAATGAAATCATTGATTGGTGCTGCTGGCCTGTCAATACCAAGTTCCTCAGGCTTTTTTGAGGCTGCATTGGATCCTCACCCTTTGTGGCTGCCAAAGCTGTGATTTTTCATACTCTATACCCTCTTTCTCTTTGTCTGAGTGCACATTGTTTAAAGATATTGATTGTCAAATCTTGTAAGAGATTAACCTCATGAAACATTTATATTTGTTGACTGCGTGATGTTTAATTATATTTAATGTGCAAGTGTCTAATTTATGGTACTCTCAATCCAGCTTTTTTATATGAAATAAATTTTTTCTTTTGCTCTGCATCTCTTAACCCCCCTATCTACCACAGGCAAGTATCTATTGAAGAGGGTGAGCGGAAAGCCAAAGAACTTAATGTAATGTTTATTGAGACTAGTGCGAAAGCAGGCTACAACGTAAAGCAGGTAAGATTGTGTGTGAGTCGTGCTCAGTGGTCCTGCTGTGGCTGCTGCTGTCTGTGCTCCTCTGCTAAAAGTTTCCAAATGTTAGAGTCAATTCTCATTTTCTCTCCAAATCCAATGCCTGCTGTCACTGTTGTAGCGCTCAGCTGACACAGTGAAAAGGCTGCAGGATGCCTTTTGGTGAAGAGAAAAAGTGGCGGCAGCAGCAGCAGGAAGGGGCACGGCTTGTTAATCCACTTCAACATAAATTCAAGACTGTATTTTCCCCCCTCCTTGTTGTCTCGTGTGTCTGTGGCAATGTTTGTGTGTGTCCCTGTGGGTGTTTGTGACTTGTGGCTCATCACAGACAGATAACTACAGAGGAGGGCGAACAGAGAGCAAAAGACATGAATGTTCTGTTTATTGAAACAAGTGCAAAGACAGGCTACAATGTCAAACAGGTAGAGCGTGTGCACCTTTTTGTCTGTGTGTGTGTTTGTAGCAGCCATGCTGTCTGATCAGCTTCTATTTCACACACGCATGAGTGCATAAAGGTGGAACGTGATGCGTGGAATTGCTTTTCAAGCTCTCTCCCACCTGCTAGAAGTAATAATTAGTGTTTGCCAACATTTGATCACACAGTACTGGGAGGTGGGTCAGGGTTTGCAAACCAATACTGCCAACTGCAGTGATTAGTGCAGTATCAGTATTTTTGTTGTGAAATCTGCATGTGTATAATGTTTAGTTTTATGTGATCATGTTTATTCAGGCGGCAGGCATGTTCAGCATCATCATACATTCAACAATTTTAAATTTAATTTTAATCTATCTTTAAAATGATTCAAGCTCCTCAATGGAAAGTCTCAGTAAAGTGCAGTCGCACTTTCTTTTTAAACAACCTCTGCAGTATACATGGTGCTGCAATAGCTAAAAACACATGCTACTTAATCCATGTAAATTTGGAAAAGCTCTTGTTGAGTCTTCCTCTTTGTGGGCTTCAAGTGAATCGGCTAAATCATGTTCTGATCATGTTTTGTAATAGACACAGCATGTTATCTTGATTTAGTGTTGTGTTTTGGTTTCGTTTTTTTTTTGTCATACGTCTGAGTAGATTTCCCTGTCTGACAGAACACATCTGGTTCTTTCCCTCCAGCTTTTCCGCCGTGTGGCAGCTGCTCTCCCTGGCATGGACACCACGCAGGACAAGAGTAGAGAGGACAGTATCCTTTTTGTCTATGTCAGTGCCTCTGTGTGATGAGACAGAAGGGGTTGTCCTTGCTCTCTTAAAGTCCCGGCCAGAAGGAAATGCTAGTGCAGCACTGTGACAGCTAGTAAATGTTGTTTAACATGCAGTTTTATATTCTAGTGACTAACTTACTGAGTAAAATCTAAAGAAGTATCCCACTGAAAATCAGTTTCACATCTAGGCTTCAGTCAGCTTGAGTTGGGATTTTGCCAATTAATGAATAAAACATGAAAGCCCCCATTCTCAAGCAACTCCTGCAACAGCAGCCACTTCTGATCAGTATCTTCCGTCCGTAGATATTTGATAATATCCAATCTGACCACAATCTGATGGCACTCTGGTACAGATTATATTTTAGTGTTGTGTATTGATCAATAATACTGATACTGATATATTGATACCGGCCAAAACATGTCCAGGGCATAGTGTAATTATAAATTCAACAAGTCTGAAAAATAGTGTTGTTCAATTGCTGTTTGATCAAATAATTCCAGATCAAACAAATAATCCATTTCTCTTGTCTTTAATGCAAAAACAAGATTTTGTTGAAAACAAAATGGAAAAAAATCTGTATTTACCAAAGAAAATTGGAAATATAAATTTTATTTATGATGACCAACCCAGCTGAAATGTATTACTAATTAAGTCCCTGAAACAAGAGTTAACCTACCTTCCCTACCTCAGGTCTGATTAATGGCAGACTTGTAAATGATGTGTATTTTCCACAAGGAAATTCAAGAGTTTCTTTTTGTACATTAACAGTTCAAGGTTTGCCATTTTTTTTACAGCTTTTACAAATTACTCTCTGCGTGGTTTGTCACATGAGACAAACAAAATATTTCCTTTTCTCCAGAGAATTTCATTTGTTTTTGAAATGCAGTTGTTATTTTAAAAATGGTTTATGGTTCCATTTGTGAATCAGGATTAGATTTTAATTCAGATCATCCTTAACCTTCTCATATTGTACAATGAAAAGCCTGAAAATACCTCTCCAGGGTTTAGCATGCTAAATGGTCTCATCTCAATTTTTAGAACTGCATTCTTGTCATTCTGCAATGTTCTTTAACTCCTCAACCCCTCAGTGATTGACATTAAACTGGAGAAGCCACCAGAGCAGCCTGCCAGTGAGGGAGGCTGTCCCTGCTAATGGCTGCTTGTATCACAGCTAAATATTTCCTGGCTTTTTCTCAAACCCAGTCTTTTGTTTTCTATATCGGTCCTTCACTGCACTACTTCACTGTTCCCCAGCCTGAAAAAAAACACTAGATCTGTTATCCTCGCAATTGTGGACACCTGCTCTCTCATCAGGATGCTCCAAAAGTCACAAATCAATTAAACATAATGTTCAAACTGTAACAGACACCCACACACATGTTGAATCAGTATTCATGGCTGTAGGTTGTTCTTCTTTACTTGACTCCTGTTGTGTTTTATTTCAAAAAAGAAAATACAAAGATGATGGCAGATGAGTACTGAGTCACAGCTAGTTCGTGTCTAAAGATGACCTTTTGTACAAAACTGAAAGAAGACATCAAATTATGTGTCCAAGAGTGAAAATTTCTTTTAAAAAGTTAAATATTGCTTTATTGTTAAGAAGCACAGTGTGGATATTTTGTTGATTTGTTGATTGACATGATTTGTGTTGTTGCAGTTAATTGTCATGGATTGTTTCATGATTTCTATTTTTTTTTTTTTTTTTTTACTGTCATGAGTAATACATGGAAAGAGCTACAAAGTCATGTCGAAGTAAATTAACAAGCACATCTCGGTGTTACGCTGCATATACCCACAATGCAGCTGAAGTTGGAATATGCCTGCCATAATCTTATTTCAAACTGAATACGAAAAATACGAAAACTGAGTACCTGCACCAGCAGAGTCACAGATCTCCCCATCGTGTACCAGCACAATAACACTTTCACACATGACGGCACTCAGACCAGCAGCAACGCTGTCACAACATCATCCTCATTACCGTCCTTCATCTCACCCCACACTTTGGGCTTCCATCCTCGGTTATCTTTTTATTTGGATGGATCTTTAATTGTTTTCTAAAGATTGCAGCTGTTATAGATTAAAACTATTCCTTTGATAGTGTTTGAAATGGATTTTCTTATAAACAGTCATAATCAAAAAAGAAAACCACCATAAAGATTAGATATATGCCTATTGGTGTTAAATTGTAGAGGGCTTTCTTGACTTCGGGTGTATCTAGCTATGTTTTGGATTATGTTTCATGAACAATTTAAAGAATACTTATGTTGTTTTTTTTTATTTTTTTGGCATTGATCTTTTGTTAGTGATTATTCTACATGTGTATTTAATCCACAATGGCTTGTAATATTTATTTTTATTGGATGCTTGTGTTTTTTTTTTCATGATTGTTAATATCTTCATTTTTGGTATGAGTCCTTAAATCATTTATAAAAACATGCATCCATCTGGACCACCTTTAACAGAATCGGTAGAGAGTTTCTGCTACAATTTGATCATACTGATAATACAGTGCAATTTTTTTGAGTGTGAACTAAATGGATGAGCGTCCGATTTTTATAGCATAGCAGTCCTTAACGTTTGTGTATGGAAAGGTTTTAAGTGAAAGAATAAAATATGCACTTGTCACCATTGGAATTAATGTGTCTCACTAAGATCTTAAGAATTAATGACCTGTGTGTGATACACAGGAAAAAAAACCAAAAACAAAACACTACCAGGCAGTGGATGTGTGAGGAATGGGCAAAATAATTAAAAGGAGACCAATGTACAAATACAAATACAGTAATTAGGTGGTAAGCCACCTTGGAGGGCACTTTACCAAGTACTGTCCCCTGAAAGGACATCCAAAAGGGCACTTCTGCATAATTTTTGCAAACATCAGGGCACCAGGGTGGCTCTCCATGTCCACCAGTGCTACCAGCTACCATACTCTGTCAAAGGTTAACAACTGATGTCAGTGCAGTAAGTTGCTCGGTGATGTCACTGACAAATGTAATTGGCCTATTTTTTTTTTTGTGCTGCTTGTGCTGCATCTCGACTGAGAGGCTTACGACACAGCAAATCTTCTGCCTAGATAATTCAGGTAGAGTGCAGGTGAAGTGTTTCCAAAGGGCCTTGATCTGTAAACCTAAATAAGAAAACAGCAATTACTCGTGCCTGAACGTCAACTATTGAAACTTGTTTTGTATAGGGGACAGTTGTGCCACTTGTTTAAACCTGCAACAAGGAACGGTCCCAGGCTCCAAGAGCTAAAAGATATATTGTATTGTGCCTTTCACACAGGTTAGTGCAATTTCATTAACAGCTTTTAGCAGGCAAGGCAGATATGAGCGCTCTAAGAAGGATGCACAGGAGGAAGAACAGCGTTCTCGGCCCTGTTTTAAATACAGCCATTGTTGCAAGTAACGCGAGAGTCCCTTATTCAGACGTTGCCTTGGAAACCAGGATAAACAGACGCTGTCCTCATGTTTTAAGTTAGCTTGAATTGTAATTACAGAATGTGCAGTGATTACTACGAGACGCTGGAAATAAGCAGAAACGCAACACACGCAGACATCAACCAGGCGTAAGTACCCAACTGTTGAGTTAGTACGCCAAAAGATGAAGATATTTTCACGTTTGATAAAAGGCAGGTGGTGCTTTTATTCAGTTTCCCTCCTGTCCTCTAATCTAGATACCGACGGCTTGCGTTGAAGTTTCACCCGAGCAGGAACAAAGTAGCGGGAAGCGTCGAGAAGTTCTGTCAGCTGGGCGAAGCCTACGATGTTCTCAGCGACCGTAAGTAGAACATGCAAGTTTGTCTGCAGCAGCAAAGAAATAGGTGAAACTTAATGAGGTTTAATGTGAAAATGCAACCAACTCTAAAATAAAATAGAAAAAGAGATGCTCGTATTAACGATTGATATACATACAGGGAATATTTTAACACCCAATCTCACCAGTATTTTAAAGTATTTACTGCATGGAGACCATGTGTGCTCATAACTGCATCATTTTTTTGTGACAGCTCGAAAAAAGGCAACCTATGACAAATTCGATGAGGAGGGTCTAAAAGGTGGGATCCCGCCTGAGTTTGGCAGCAATGGGGCTTGGTCATCTAAATACATCTACCATGGGAACCCGGACAAAACGTTCAGGCAGTTTTTTGGAGGCGACAACCCATTTGCAGGTGAGACAGACCGATCATACTGTGAATGTCAGTCAGTTTCCTACTGAATTCATGAACTCTGTTGTACTTTTTTGTTAGACTTCTATACAAATGATGCAGTACTTCAGCTCGGCGGACTGCAACCAGGAGTGGTGAAGACAAAGGATCCACATATAGAGAGAGACTTTCACTTGTCCCTAGGGGATCTTTACCATGGATCCACAAAAAAGATTAAAATATCTCGCAGGGTAAGAGGTACTGCATGTTAGAGAGTTATCTTTACATCCCACAGCTTTGGAACCATTTCATAACTTACACATCCGTTAGATTACAGTGTGAGACATTGACTTGTAGCTTTTTTCATCTGCTTATCTGGGTCTGGATCATGGGGGTAGCAGTCTTAGCAGGGAAGCCCAGACACTCCTTTCCCTGGACACTTCCACTAACCCCTCCAGGAGGATGCCAAAGTATTCCCCAGCCAGCTGAGAGTGTAATTTTGCATTTCCAAAACACATCCCTAGAGACACGTCTGGGAGGCATTCTAACCAGATGCCCAAGCCACCTCAACTGGCTCCTCTCAATGGGGAACAGCAGCCCTACTCTACTCTTAGCTCCTCCCAGATGTCCGTGCTCCTCACCTTATCTCTACTCAACATAGATGAACTGGTAAATTGAGAGCTTCACCTTCCAGCTTAGCTCACTCTTCACCACAACATTCCTTCATTTTGGGCAGCAACTCCTTCCAAACCCGGAGTGAGCAATCTATCCTTTTCCGGCTGAGGACCATGGCCTCAGATTTAAAGGTGCTGATCTTCCTCCCTGCTGCTTCACACTTGGCTGCAAACTGTCACAGTGCAGGCTGGAGGTCCCTGTTCAATGGAACTAATATTGCCAACAGCATCTGAAACAAGCAGAGATGAAATCCTGAGACCACTGAGCCTGACACTTCCCACAATTTGGTTGCCCCTAAAAATTCTGTCCACAAAAGTTATGAACAGAGAAGCTGACAAAGGGCATCCCTGGCAGAATCAAGCCCTGACTAGGAACTAGTTTGACTTGCTGCCAGCATAGTCCTCAGACAGACTTCTCTAGCACATCTTCACTATTTGTTTGGGTCTGCTGGGTCTATCCGGCATCCTCCCAGGCAACCTGATCCGATTCACAACCAGGTGGGGATCGGTTGACAGCTCTACTCCTCTATTCAGCCGAGAGTCCGGGATATACGGCTGCAGTCGATCATTGACTGAGGACCTAGGATGTCCCGGTGCCAAATGCACTTATGGACATCTTTACGTCTGAGCATGCTGTCATTGAACATGTGAGCACTGAAGTCCCCAGTAGAAGTTGTTTGGGGATAGACTGGTGTATAAAAGCAAAAAATATACAGGACCCATTTCCTGACCCAAAGGTGCAGGGAAACAATCCTCTCATCCACCAGGGTAAACAGCTATGAATAAAGAAGAAAAGAGACATATGAGTCCAACCCCTCTTGAGAAAGATGGTGTAACTTCCTGTATAAGTTCAGGTTCCTTCCCCAACAGAGAGATGATGTTCCATGTCCCAACGGCCAGCTTCAGCAACCAAGGATCAGACTGCCTAGGCCCCCATCTTTGACTGTGGCCCAATCTACATAGCACTGGACCCCTTCAGCTCCTCCTTCGAGTGGTAGGCCCTCTGGAGGACAGACCCCTGTCCCACTTTGGCCCGTGCTTTGTCGGACCCCTTGGGTGAAGGCCTGGCAGCTACAGGCCCTTTGCCAGTCCTTGAACCGCACTTTGTATGGCCTCTAACCTTGGATCAAATTGGCTTGGTAGACCCAACCAGGGGTAAACTCCCCATGACAACATAGCTCCTATGGGTCATTATGGAACTCAAACACCTCCACCACGATAAAGAGGAAGTTGGTGGAGGGGTCCAAATATTCACGCTCAATTAAAATAAATTAAATTAAAATTGTATCTTTAACAGGTCATGAATGAGGATGGATACACATCCAGTATCAAAGACAAGATCCTGACTATAAATGTAAACCCTGGATGGAAAGAAGGCACAAAAATTATTTTCTCCAAGGAAGGGGATCAGGTAAAAGCACTGCTCTGTAGCACCATTTTCTGTTGACATCAGTAATAATGGTCACAATGATATCTGTGTAGGGATGTGATAGGAGAGTAAAGTGATCAGTTGGTCTAATGTTTATTTTTTTGTCCCTTCTGACCATTTTGTCTTACTGTAGTTTCACTAGTCTTTACTCAGTTTAAATACAGTGGCGTTTAGACAGTTACACAATTGTTGTTATGTTGCCCGAGTACACAACAATAATGGATTTGAACATGAATGTAGAATTTTAGTTTTAATACGAAGGGGAATCATAAGAGTATTGCAGTAACCATTTAGGTTAATTCGAGACATTTTTACTCGAAGTCCCCCATTTTCAAAGGCTCAAAAGTAACTGGACATACTAACATAATTATGAATATCAGGTGTGATTTTAAAACTTTGATGAGAATTCGCTGCAGTCAATGACTGCCTGGAGCCTCAAACACGTTTGTTGCAGTCACCTTCAGTTGCTGCTGTTTGTCTGCCTTTTGTCTTCAGTAACTGAAAAGCTGCACTATTGGCTTGAGATCAGGTGATCGACCACTAAAAAATGTAACACACATATGTAATTAAATGTATGCTGTTCTACTCCTAGTGACCGGTTTCTGTCTCTGTGAGAACGGTCAGAAAAAGCCACGATGAGGTGATTTTTGTATAGATTCCTCAGTTTGGTTCAGGTTAGCCTACAGTGCGTTGTTTGAATGAGATTAGGACGGATTACTTTGATTACAAGGTTATCATTTCTTTGCTGTAAAAAAGTGTTTTATGGCCTCAGATTAGCTGGCAGCTTGGTCCCTGGTGCTGCTTTACCAAGCTCTCTCTCTTTCTCTCTGTTAGTTCTGCAGTGCATTTTTAAACACACTTGGAATAATGACAATAGTGGCATTTGAAGACACATCTGTTCTAAAGAAGAGTAAGTGTTTGAGATGATACAGGATGAGGCATTAATAGGGAATTATTCAACTGATAATTAATTGATAGTTGATTATTTTCTTTAGTTTTTCTTTATTTACTTTTATCAATTACATTATGTTTGAGACAGTTGAACAGTTTTGAGTTTGTTAATTTCGTAGATTGTAAAAGGCTGTCGATGTTGATACTGATGATGAGTATTTTGAGGAAATAAATCAATGATGTAGGGTTGTCCTTTCCACTGGATCTGCTGCTTTGTCAACAGTAGGTGGCCTCAGATCTCTTCCATGGTGCTCTCGAGTGCTTACATCAATTATACCACATTGTAATGAGGGACGTAACAACTGTTCTCGGTCTTCTTTGGTCCTTTTGTACCCTCGGTTTGATTTGATCAGAACAACGGCTGTATGTGTTGAAGGGAAATATGCAACAAACTATTCAAACTTTCATCTTGCTGTATTTCATCTTCAGGGACCAAACAACATTCCTGCAGATATTGTGTTCATAGTGCGACAGAAAACTCATCCTCTGTTTGTTAGACAAATGAATGACCTGATCTACAAGCTGAAGATCTCTCTGGAGATGGTGAGTCGTGTCAGTTAGTGCGCTGAGAGTAGTAGATTTCATTTTTATTCAGAGGAAATAACATTTAAACCTTCCCCCAGGCCTTGACTGGGTTCTCTGTGGATGTGCACACACTAGATGGCAGGCTGATCTCTATTCCCATCAACGACGTTGTGCAGTATGTGCTTCACCACACTGGGGCCACAGAATTTCAAATGAATTGATTGTAATTGATTGTAATTGATTAATTGATTAATTGTAATGCTATTTATTTCACATTAATCTCAGGTAGTCTGCAAACTGAATGAATGATTTAAACACTTTATACAAACAACATACCTTAGCCAGGACATTTATAGAGGGATGTGTTTTGGATTTCATCTCATTATTATTATTTCCTCCCTGTGATTTGTTTTGTCATCACACACCAGCCCTGTGCCGCTGTCTCAGGATCCCTCCCAGAGAGGAAACCTCATCCTTACCTTTGACATCCAGTTTCCTGAGAGACTCTCTGCAGAGAGGAAGCAACTGATCAAACAAGCTCTCGGTTAAATATGGATCTCGATTTAATTCATGTGCTGCTATGGCTGATGATTGATGTGGTCACATTTTGTCATAAAGGAGTGGGGTATTAACGCAAAAGACTCTTTTCACAGCAGCCAAATTAAACACTGGTGCAATTAATAAAATTTATTAAAGTTCTGCTCCGCTAAACCAGCACACACAAGAGCAGCACTTCATCTGTATCACTGGAAACACGTGTGTTTATCCTGTAATTTCTTGCCAAAATGGCTGCTGTGAAAAAGGTCTATTTATACACCATGGGGAGACAAATGGTGACTAATGAATTTATGGAAACACCTCCATATACCTGTACCCACTCATTACCCACCATCTGTGCCACAATTATCCTATTGGCCTTATTGCTCGCCCAGATGATGATACCTTGCATGAATTATGAGTGCAACTTCCCGTCCAAACTGTTAGACATGTTGCTAAAATTAAAAAAAAAAAAATAGCAAATGTATTTTGCAGAAATATGGTGATTGAATAAGGAGACAATAAATGTTCCACCTCCAACAAGATAATATACTTCTGCCTTCTGTGATTGAATATGGGAGGACGGTCTGAAGGAGTGGGCTCAGTTAACGTGCACTAGCATTGCAGCTAATTCTACATTCCTACAGCCAGTGAGGCAATTAACAAACTCAGAAGCACTGCGGCGTAACTTTAGCAGCGTTTCCACAGTGATGAGACCGGCTGTGTTTTGTCAAAGGTAGTGAGACACAACTTTCTTTACCCTGAAGCAGAAATAGAGCCGGTCAGAGCTTTAACAGTAGAACCTCAAAGGGCCTGGATTTTAATGCATCATGTTTTCGGGACATCAGTCTGTCCAAACAATAGTTGCCCTAGGCCTTCCTTATAGACCTTGCTTTATTTGTTTGTTTATTATGTATGAATGTATGTATGTATGTATTATATTATGTATTTTATATCTTAGTCCTCTTTTTTCCCCTCTGATAATGATAATCTATGAGGTTGCTGTGATCTTTGAATTGCTTTAATGTGGGATTATGTCTTTATACAATAGACATAAAAAACATAATTTTATAACAACACAATGAAGTAGTGTGGGATTAAAATCATCACCGCAGATGAAGCTCTGACTCGGACAGTAACATTCACGGTAACGATACTGTTTTGTTCTGGTTACATTTGTCACAATTGACTTTCTTCCTCAGTGTCTCCTGGAAGTTTTAGTAAAAGAAACATATCGTTACCTTGAACAGAATTACAGACTTCCCTGGGGGATGAATATAAACATTTTTTATTCGGACAAGTTGTTTTAAGTCACTTTGACACTGTTAAGTACAGAATGTGCAGTGATTACTACAAGACGCTGGGAATAAACAGAGATGCGGCATACGCAGATATCAACCAGGCGTAAGTACCTATGAGCGGAGTGCCTATGCCAAAAGACAAAAATAGTCACGTTTGATATCAGACAAGTGCTTATTTTCAGTATTCCTCTTCTCCTCTAACATAGTTACCGACAGCTTGTGTTAAAGTTTCACCCAAGCAGAAACGCAGAACCCAGAACCCCCGAGAAGTTCTATGAGCTGGGTGAAGCCTACGATGTTTTGAGCGACCGTAAGTAGAACCGTTCAGGTATTGTGTATATCAGTTATTCAAGAACGTTAATATTTTATATATTCTAGAATCATTACACGTAAAGTAAAATGTTTCAAGTATTTC
Source organism: Mola mola (assembly GCA_001698575.1). Taxonomy (NCBI): domain Eukaryota; kingdom Metazoa; phylum Chordata; class Actinopteri; order Tetraodontiformes; family Molidae; genus Mola; species Mola mola. The sequence continues at coordinate 3,166,487 of KV751332.1, read as the reverse complement.
ACTATTTCAATATTATTATTGGCTACAGCTCAAAAAAAGTCTTCCTATTACTTTGCAACTATAAGCCATAGTTTAACCCAAATCAAAAAAAGACATGGAATCACTTCACAGTTAGGGACGCACCGTTTCATCGGATCGTTATTGGTATTGGAAATATGGACATGATTGACTGGTATCGGCAAATAGGGTGGTATTCACTGATATCAGCGGTCGATAATAATCTTTTGTATCTCAGTACATCTGCTGTTTTACACATGGCTGCAGGTTTAAAGAGTGTCTCTGATTAAAATCATGTTTTTGATCTTGTTTTTTATGCATTACGACACACAAGTTGTTGCTCCAAATGTCGGCATCTACCCAGAATTTCCATATCAGTGCATCTGAAAGTTTAACCTTTTGAATTAAATTACCCCAAAAAAAATAAAAAATAATAACTTTGCCACAATATTCTACTTTTATATTTACTTCATGGAGATCATAGTGCATGCCCATAACTGTTTTACTGTTCTTTGCAACAGCTAGAAAAAAGGCAACTTATGACAGGTTTGGTGTGAAGGGCTTAAAAGGTAGGATCCCGCCTGAGTTTTCCAAAACTGGCACCTGGACATCTAAATACATCTACCATGGGAACCCGTACAAAACGTTCAGGCAGTTCTTTGGAAGCGACGACCCATTTGCAGGTGAGACAGACCGATCATACTGTGAATGTCAGTTTCCTACTCAATTCATGAACTCTGTTGTATTTGTTTGTTAGACTTCTACACAAATGATGCAGTACTTCAGCTCGGCGGACTGCAACCAGGAATAGTGAAGACGAAAGACCAAGATGTAGAGAGAGACCTTCACTTGTCCCTGGGGGATCTTTACCATGGATGCACAAAAAAGATTAAAATATCTCGCATGGTGAGATTCACTGCATGTTAGAGCGCTAGCTTTTTCACACCACGGCTTTAGAGCCATTTCATAACTTAACACATCTATCCGGTTAGATTGACAACTCAGGTATCTCAAGCACTTTGAATTAATCATTTTATCAAAAGAGTGTATTTCGTTCACGCTGAGTTAAGTTTATTTTTTCGTTTCTTCAAAAGGTCATGAATGAGGATGGAAACACATCCAGTATCAAAGAAAAGATCCTGACTATAGAAGTAAAACCTGGATGGAAAGACGGCACAAAAATAATTTTCCCCAGAGAGGGAGATCAGGTAAAAGCACTGCTCTGTAACACCATTTCCTGTTGACGTCAGTAATAATGGTTACGATGATATCTGTGTGGGGATGTGATAGGAGAGTGAAGTCATCAGTTGGTCATGTTTATTTTTTTGTCCTTTTACATCTTTTGGCTTACTGTGGTTTTCATAGGCTTTATTCAGTTTAAATAGGTTGTATTTCTACAGGTTACCACTGCTTAATTCTAAATTGTTTGACTGAGATAAGGATGAGTTATTTGTGCCAAAAGCAAGGTTAGGTTATAAAATCCTTTGTTGTTCCTTTATTTCGTCATACGCAAAATAACCTCAGGTTAGTGTGCGGCGCTGTCCCTGGTGCTGATTTACCCAGCTCTCTGTGGCTGTGGCTTTGTAGAGAGTAGCTCTGAAAAAGAGGTTGGGGGGATGAAACATTAGGAAATCACTAATTTGCTTATATTTCCTTCGGTAAGTGTGAATATATAGCAATTTAATTTGAATCGCATTTTTGGGAGAAATGTAATGATTGATGAAAGGTTGTCTTTTCCATTGGATCTGCTGCTTTGCCACCAGTAAGTGCTCAGATCTCTCAAGGCACTCACACAAAGAGGACTTGCTGTACGAGATTAGAATACTAAGTGATTCATATGAATGTAAAAAAAAAAAAAAAAAAAAAAAAAAAAAAAAGAAAAATGAATGAAAATCCTGTATTGGGACAGATTTAACCCTTCAGACCTTCATTTGAAGACAGAACATTTAAATATTTAAAACTCAAGCTGACGTATATTCAAAGACGGCAGTGCAGAGTGCAAGGTGTGAGCTAGTTTCAGGCCTGTATCTGGTAGGTCGTAATGAGTTAAATGCTCATGTTAGTGATATGTTTTTAGCTTTCTGTTAAGTGTTTAATAGGCTGGTTTCCCTGGTATCTACAGTGTGTTCCAGAACTTGGGGACTTTGGCTGGGAACTAAACCAGCAGCCGATGATCGCAGCATCCTCTAGGGCAGACAGGTGGTGGCGGTGTTGAGTAGCTGAACAATAGTGGAGAATAGGATTTCCTGCACACACTGTAATGATTTTGTGGAAGCGAGCCTTGCATGGCAGACATATCGCCTCATTATAGACATGCTTATATCAATTCTTATATCAATTAAACCATGCAGGAATGAGAGAACTGTTCTTGCTCTTCATGCTTCTTTTTTTACCCTTGGGTTCAGAACAGTGTGTGCGCACAAGTTTAGTATGCTGCAAACTGTTCAAACTATCATGTTGCTGTATTTCATCTTCAGGGACCAAACAACATTCCTGCAGATATTGTGTTCATAGTGCGACAGAAAACTCATCCTCTGTTTGTTAGACAAATGAATGACCTGATCTACAAGCTGAAGATCTCTCTGGAGATGGTGAGTCGTGTCAGTTAGTGCGCTGAGAGTAGATTTCATTTTTATTCAGAGGAAATAACACTTAAAACTTTCCCCCAGGCTTTGACTGGGTTCTCTGTGGATGTGCACACACTAGATGGCAGGCTGATCTCTATTCCCATCAACGACGTTGTGCAGTATGTGCTTCACCACACTGGGGCCACAGAATTTCAAATGAATTGATGTATCATGCTGTATCTTGTAATGCTATTTATTTCACATTAATCTCAGGTAGTCTACAAACTGAAAGATTTAAGCACTTTATACAAACAACATAACTTAGCCAGGACATTTATAGAGGGACGCTGTTTTGGATTTCATATCTATTAATATTTCCTGTCTGTGATTTGTTTTGTTATCACACACCAGCCCTGAATACCACAAAGTGGTGACTGG
>KV751332.1:3114754-3156723 GCA_001698575.1 Mola mola | reverse complement strand
ATGTCTTTGGATGTGTGAGAAATTGGACTAAAATCTACAGTTTTGCCCCACCTGTCATCAGGTCATACTTCAGGATGAGTTCTTTGATCATGTCATAGGTCACCAGCTCAGCACAGTTTACAATGGCATTACGCGTGATGTTAGGCATACATCCTAGAACGAACAAGAGGGTGGTCTTCAAAATGATATTGAACAATAAATAGAAAAAAATTTGTTGGAAATTTGAAAGTAAAAATTGCACCTTTCCATAGGCCACGCACACCCTCATCTCGAGCAATCGTTCTGTATGCATCCAGGGTGCCGTTGTATCTCCTCCCACCGTCTGCCAATCGCGCCTGAGCTTGGAAGCGCACTTTCACCACATCAGTGGGTTGCGCGAAAGTCACAGCCATGGCCCCTGTAGTACAGCCCGCCATGAGCCGAGTGATGATCCCAGCACCTGTGCGACATGTCTAAATTAGTCACAATGAAGAAAAACAACTAGATGACAGTAACACAGTGACACTCACTCTCAGTGCTACGAGTATAGAATTGCTTCATGGAGTCGTAGAGACCAATTCGGACAGAGGCGAAGCTCATCTGTCTCTGGAGTCCTGCCACCAGCCCATTGTAGAGACTCCTGGGCCCCTCTGTGCGCACCATAGTGGTGATGGTGCCGAACACTCCTCGATACTTCATGGCACTGCCTCCTTTCACTTTCTCAGACTCTCCCTGGATCTGGGCAGTATGATGACGTGCAGAGATCGTTGTAAGGTTTAATAGGGCATATTGTTAGAAATTCTGAAGTAGAAATGTGTGAAGAGGTGAGCATCACACCTGTAGTCTGACTTTGGCTGTGTCCAGGGGAAAGGTGACGAGGTCGGCTATGCAGGCTGCCGTGCCTGCTCCAAAGAAGTTAACTGCCGCAGAGGGAACACGGTCCTGAGGTTTTCTGCCAACCATTTCTGCACCTGGGTCGTTTACATAAACAGAAAAATCTGCTCTTAATGAGAATTGCATTATGTGTGTCTAAACACACACCAAAAGAGAGATGTACACATACATAATGCATACCTATAAGTGAGGGCAAGGAAAAGCTTCAAGTTTTCTCGAGAAGTACGCTAATCTTTGGAGTCAGTTCTCTCCTGGAAATGCCTCGGGCCATAAACTCTGTTTGAAGCCAGCCAGCCAGCATACCACCCCTCACTGAAAACAGCAACTTTATTGGTGATCCAAGCACAGTATTTTTGGCTTTAAAACATTAATCCGATGACTAACACTGCTTCAGGTGAGAGGTATCAAAGACAATCATGCAAAACTTTGAAATATTTTCAATCTACAATTTAAATATCAAGTAAGGCCAAACAAACAAAACTTAAGTTAAGCTTACCCAAATGCTTTTCCAGGGAAGTTATAATACAGAAGAGTGGACAGAATGTACAGTCCTTGAGGTAGGTAGTTCCTGTAGGGTGGTGGTGATGCTTTGTACTTTTAGCACTGAAGCTCCTGAATTTATAGGCAGCGTCACACATGACTCTCTGGCAGGCATACAAATGACACCTGTTTTGTGTAGCCCATGTTTACCCAGGGACGTCACAGCCGGATATCTGAGCACTTGTTGATCTGCTCCCAACAGTGTCTATATAGTTGCCTGGTATGGACTCATTCTTTACACGTTCATGTCTAAAGTAATTTATTTATAGTCTTTCAAAGCTCATTTTACATCAAAATGGCCATATCACGAATGTATTTATTTCAAATTTAAATTGCAAATAAAATTTCAGCTGTAACACATATGGCTCATATTACAGTGCTGACATCAAGCATACTTCATGTTTCTATTGGTTGATAAACGGGGCCAAGCAGAGCCAGAGCACTGTCTGGATTCCTCAAATCTTGTCACGCGGCATCTGACCAGCTGAGAAGTTCTGTGTGGGGACAACCTTTGCACCACATCCTTGCAGCAAAATGTATAACATGTACTTTTAGGAATTTCATCATCCCTCCTCCCTCCAAGTAATAAAGTTATGAAATGTTCTAGGCCTCTCGGCCAGTTCATAGGATGAGCGGGTGGGTGGGTGCACATGGCGTCTATATACAATCAGTCTATCTATTAGCATTTGTCCATGCAAGATTAGCACTCAAAAGAGAAGCCAAGATGCTAAATGGTAAGGGTGAGAGAGGGGAGACATGTGGTCAGTATTATGTCGGTGTGCATGCCACTGCACATGTGATTTTGCACCGCAGCTCAGAGTCAGGGCCCCAACCAGTTCATGCAGGCTCAGTCGGTTGACTGTGCTTAAGTGTCGACTGGGAAAATCTGTTTCAATTGCTTTCACATGTGCCAGGATGCTCCTCAAAACTGTTTGTCTTTATACTGTGTGCATCCCAGTTTGATTAGTGAACCTAATACACAGACATTTTTTTGGTAAACAAGGCTGAAGAAAAGTTTCTGCAAGTGACCTGCACCTCTAACACTACCACCAAAAAAAATGTATATATATATATATTTATAAAGTATATGTAGTTTCATCAACGTTTATCTAATTATTGATAGTAGTAATAATTAGTTCTTTTATATAATGCATACAACGACTTCCATTTTAGAGACTGAAATCAATTATTTGATCTTTAGAAGGCAAAGGTGAGAAACAGCTCAACAGTGGAAAAAAAAGGGGGGGCTGCTTTCACCATCTGCTGTCTTGACATGTTGCTAAAAACAGGTTCCCAAGAACTCTGTGTGAATAACCTTTAAGTGCACAGTCAAACCAGTAAACAAGCCACTGAAAATCCCACCCCCGATAAAAGAAGGCAGGCAGATTCCCGTCATCACATCATTCTCTTCCACCTAGAATTCCCCAAACCGTGAATCAGCGTTGTGAAACGGCTAATCTTCATGACACTATAAATAAAGCTCATTACACAATAAAGAATGTCCGCCATTGCATCAATTAAAGGTCAGTAGAGCACACAAGCATGGCCCACCATGTGTTCACTCACAGAGCCATTTATAAGGGAACTTTGGAAAATATCCACTATCCATATTTCCTTTCATGCAACACTTTTGCAAATTTCTGAAAATTAATTTCTCTAAAGTATTTCATAGCACACACGACGCCAAATTTCTTAACGAATCAGCTGTTTTCAAATTAGTTAGTCTCAGGGATGTATTTTCGTAGCAACTTTCAGATGTGGGAACAGAAAAATCTGCACACATTGTCTGAAATTCCCAGTATTACACAATATTTCAGTGTTGATTGGTCAAGATAAACGGTGGATAACAGAGTCAAAAACATCCAGTCTGCGTTTTTTATAAGCTAAAACCTTATTTGGCTGAGGATTTAAGTGTACATTTAACAATATGATACATAAAGACATGAGAAAATTAAGATAGATATTGCCACAATAGCCACCTATAGTTAACCACACTATGTCTAGAAGGCCATTGTTAGAAATATGAAGATCAACATGTAAAAATGTCAAAGTGGAAAAAAGGGAGCAAATAACTCCATCGTCCTTCGTGGCTTAGCCTTCAAGCACCATACTATGATATGATTTTCCAAGCACAAATCCCACAATGCACACCTTCTTTTCTTTAGACTGTTCTCAATGGAGTTTCCAAATGGAAGCAGCGTGCAACTGTTTACAGACTGAAGCTGGAAAAAAGGTGGAATGCCTCTTTCAGTAAATTGTGTCAGATACATGAATTAGGAGTGCACAATGCCACCTTGTGTTCAAGTGTATGCAAACTAAAATAATGAAATGTGCTGTATATACTGTATATATATGTGCGTGTGTGCGTGTATGTAGTACATCTGGAAGATGTTAAATTTATTTTCATGTGAGTTTTTACAATGAGGGAAACAAATGCATGTATCTAGCTGGGCAGCAAACCTTGCAGAGTTGTAGCCTTTTAAATATCAATTTAGGTGGCATATTTACATTTTTTTTAGAAAGAATATTTACATTTACATTTTATAAATCTGATCTAAACAGAGGTGCCACAGTGGTGCAGTGGTTAACACTGTCACCTCACAGCAAGAAGGTCCTGGGTTTGATTCTGGGTCAGGGTGTCCTTGTCTCCTTTCCTCCTGCTTGTCTGCCTGCACTTATTCCAGTTTTCACTCAATTATTTTGATCTTTCAGTTTTGACAGTATTAAAGTTATGCTTCTAGATTTTTGAACAATAAATTTAACCTTTTATTCAGTATGTTTCAGCCCAGCCAACATGTTGCCACTGTCACATTTCAACTTACATTGTAGCTCATGACTTTTCTGGCTCTTTATTTCACATTTCTGCAAGTCAGCAAATGCTTTCGCCAGTTTTATTTCATGCATCTGCATGCATTTTCATCGTCAGTTTTTCTAGTTAGAAACATTCTAGTACAGTATGCAATCATCTCTGCCAAAGGGGCCAATGTCCAAGGGGAGGAGTGTCACATTAATTTGGTTAAAAGTTCTTTTTGGTAAATTTTTTTTTATTTTTTCCGCAGTCAACAGATGGCAGTATACGTTTAAAGGGTCATGCTAACATAATGCTTAAGAAAATCAAGGAAGAAGCCCAACATAATCACAGCAGCAGTAGAAGAAGACTGCAAGCTGTTAGCTCATCACATAAAACCACGTAGAAACGTAGCTCAGGTTTATCCAATGCCTGGCTAGTGTCTCTGTAGGTGTCGAAGAAAATCATATGCTGCGAAAGAGGGGGTCGGTCGTATTAAACAGTTCCTGACAGAGACCCACCCGGCCTTCGAAAATATGGAGAGACAGTTGCATTTAAATCTGTTAGCTTCCAGACCTCCCATGGCTGGTGGCTTTCAGTCTGGCTCCAAAATGAAAATGAGGTGAGTTAGCTAGCATCTTAATAGCGTGCTGTCACCTCCAACGTCAGTCTAACGGTGCATATTTTTTATACACCATCATGTTAGTTCCCGTTGCAGTTTGTTAAATGAAAATACGGAGGTTTCCGCGGTTTCTGGGTAGTTGAGCTAGCTGTTCCTACCTGAGTTGTGACCAGCAGTGGCGAATAAACCTCGCAGATGCAAAATAACCCCAAAATGATGCATTTATAGCTGGGACTTGGTTATAGCATTAACTGCAGTGCCTTAGCATACTAGCATTAGTTTACATATGTCATGTATAAACTGAGTCTTATAACGCATCATAGGCAAGTCTGCAAACATTCGTTATAATTTGAAATTAAGCAGTCGTCAGGACAAGTTAAAATGGGACAGGGCTTGGACCGCCTTCCGTCTCCGTTTTAGTTTCTTACACTAATTATGTAAAGATGTTGTGTGTATTTGAGGTTAGATTTAAAAAGTACTGTTTAGGGTGGGCACGTACATGAAACTACAACAAAAATATTACTCTCAAGAAAGTCGTCAAGTCTCCGGTTTCAATATCCATACCTATGTCATCTGTTATTCACCTTGTGGAAAGCTACACAATCGAGCCAAATTGTCTTCACAGAAGTATATTTCAAGGTTCCTTTTGTGTATTATTAATCCTGTTTGGGATTGGTTTACATGTCGTTCATCTTTTTTGTTTTACAAAGACCTGGACGGAAGAGAGACTTCTCCCCTCTGCCTTGGAGTCAGTACTTTGAAACCATTGAAGATGTTGAAGTGGAAAATGAAAATGGCAAAGATATATCCTTGACCTGTGCTTCTTGCCAGGAGAAAATTCTGCATGAATTATTGAAACTGGTGTGGGAATCACCCAGAGCATTTAAATGTAACATAATATAACTGATAATAATAATCTAATCTAATATAACATCATAATTGGTTTAGCTGTTTCTTCAGACCAATATGCTGTCTAATGTCCACATGCTAAAGGACATTTGAAGATAATCAGCATACAATTAATATTTATTGTGTCTTGAGCAGAGTCCGATTGCTTTATTTGTATATCTAGCATAGCTCCTGTATATATTTCCTTCACTACGATGAACATTTTCAGAATTTACTGCAGTGGTTCACATGGTCCCGTGCTGCTCTTGCTTCATGGAGGAGGCCACTCTGCACTCTCCTGGGCAGTGTTCACTGTGAGTGTCATCATAGTTAGTGTGGATGCGAATCATCAGTTTCTCCTCCTACATTTTCACCTTTTGAAACCATTCAATTATCAAAATGTTCAGCATCACTGTGTCATATTTCTAACATTTCTACATTTAAAACTCTTTAAAATGTTCCTCTCTGCTGGGATTTTTTTTAATATTCGTATTTCTTTTTCCCCTGAATTGTTTTATATGCTGCTGCTGTGACCTGCGAAATTCTTTGAAATTTTTAAATATATATTTTTTTAATGTAACATGAAAGACATTGAGGACTTCATTCCTCTCTTTCGTGTCTTTTTCCTTGTCTCATTTCCTCCTGTGTCTGCACCTGTTTTTGGCAGTATTAATGTTCTAGCTTTTTGACCAGTGAATTTCACTTTGACTTCCTCATATTCATATATTGCGCTTCAGCTAAAGTGCTACTACTGTAACATGTCAACTTACATCGGGGTCATCACTTTTGTGGCTCTTCATTCCATATTTCTGCAGTTGAACAAATGCTTTCAGCGGTTTTCATTCAGCATGCAGCATCCACACACATTTTTTTTCCATGAACGGTGTGTTGTATGTTTAAAACACTCCAACACGGTGAGGAATATTTATGAGGCCTGCATGTTTTTAATGCCACATTTTTAAAATAATTTTCTATTTGGGACTTTACAGGCCGTCATATGCAGCAGGATCAACTGCAGGGTAGTGGCTATGGACCTTCGTGCTCATGGTAATCTTAAAATGAGTAACAAGGCATATTTGTTAAAAATAATTATTTTGCTGTCAGTACAAAAAATTAAGAAGTGCAGTTGCTGTTTCAGAGTTGGTGATATGTGTTTCTCATTACTCACTTGCAGGTGACACCAAAGTGAAAAATCCTGATGATCTCTCAGCAGACACAATGGCCAAGTAAGTTGCATGTGCAGTTAAGACAGGGTTTTACATAGACACCCATACATTATATACAGGAATGGTCCTGTAGGTTTGCAGATCAGTTGAAAGTACTTTGAAACACAGACTATTGGGTATCAAAGTTAGCAGTTTGTCCTCACTTTTTCTTTCCAAAGGGATATTGGCAAAGTGGTGGAGGTTCTCTATGGAGAGAACCCACCTCCCATCATGATCATCGGACACAGTATGGGTGGGGCCATCGCGGTTCACACAGCCGCCGCCAATCACGTACCATCTCTGCTTGGCCTGTGTGTCATTGACGTTGTAGAAGGTGATTACTTTCTCAGACAGAAGCACCATATTTTTCTGCTAATGTTGCCTAGTTAATATTGCCACTAATCTAACACAAAATGAACACAGTAAATATTCATAAACCAGTTGCTTTGATGATGGCCTCAATGTAGAGGGGTTTATTGACAGCAAATACTTGATATTTGCATTTAGGAACAGCAATGGATGCTTTAAACAGTATGCAGAATTTCCTCAGAAGTCGGCCAAAGACCTTTAAATCTCTGGAGAATGCCATTGAGTGGAGGTAAACATGAAAATGATTAATAACATCATTTATTAAACCACGTAGAAAGCATTTGTTTTAGATGTTTTAGAAGATCTTGCGATTGTAAAGGACACATTTTAATCATCCAGTTTGAATGGCCAATTATTGTTTAATTTATATGAACATTTGTCTAAATCCTCTCTTTCCTGTTGCTCTAAGTGTGAAGAGTGGCCAGATCCGAAACATGGAGTCAGCACGAGTGTCAATGGGAGGCCAGGTGAAAAAGTATGTCTGCTCTGTTTCACATCTCTACATTTAGTCCGGGGTGCTTTAACGTACTGCATATTAATCTGTTTTCTGATATTTACAGATGTGAAGAATCCACCACCAGTCCAGGTGTGTCTAATAGCATCAGTGAAGGTATAATAGAAGAAGAGGAAGATGAAGAAGTGGAAGAAGAATCCAATAAGAAAAGGATGAAGGAAGATGACCAAGAGGTGCTGTCTCTCTTACTCTTATAACTTGGTTTGTGACAGCTTGAAAAGTAGCTGAAAGTATTTACTTCTTCTACACAGATGAAAAAGGAGAGCTTCTTTACTTGGCGAGTGGAACTGTCAAAGACAGAAAAATACTGGGAGGGCTGGTTCCGAGGCCTATCTGCTCTCTTCCTCACCTGCCCTGCACCAAAACTGCTTCTGCTTGCAGGTGAGATCTTAGTTTCTCACAATAGACTAACATTATTATCATTCAGTCCTCCAAATGTAGGAGAAAGACCTGAAAAGGCATTTTTGATGAATTTCCAGGTCATGTTCCAACAGTTTTGAATGAATACAAATGATTTATTCTAAGCTATTTTGCAACTGACTGCACAATTTCACCCCTGACTTAATCCGTTGTACAGGAGTGGACAGGCTTGACAAAGACCTGACTATTGGACAGATGCAAGGTAAGAAGCACAGACTGAAATTTCATGCATAGTTCAGAAGTTTTTCCAATGTTTGTCATCATTGGTTTAATGCACAGACCTCAAAAATGTCAATGTTTGTCCACAGGAAAGTTTCAGATGCAGGTCCTCCCTCAGTGTGGTCATGCTGTCCATGAGGATGCACCTGAAAAAGTAAGGGTTGTCCTATGACATCCTGGCATCCTCCGTGATGCCAAATTTGAGCCACTTTTTTTCGACTTTTTTTGTTTCATGACTTCTAAAGCCCTCCGTCATCTGTTGCTAGGTAGCAGATGCTCTAGCAACATTTATGGTCCGGCACAAATTCACTGAGTTTAAGGAAGGATGCCTGTGGTGAGTTAACTTCCTACCAAGTAATACAGTACATACTAGTACACCATACAATTTTTTCCAGATGTTTTTTTTCCATGTAGTAATTTATTCAGTAATCACACAACATAACCCAATTTCCAAAAAGTTGGGACACTTGTGTATAATGTAAATAAAAACAGGACGCAATGATTGCAAATCCCATAAACCCATATTTTATCTATAATAGAACATAGAAAACATCTCAAATGTTTAAACTAAGAAAATGTACCATTTAAGAAGAAAAAATGTCATTTTGAATTTCATGGCAGCAACGCTTCTCAAATAAGTTGGGACAGGGCCATGTTTACTATTGTGTAGCATCCCCTCTTCTTTTAACAACAGTCGTTAAACATTTGGGAAGTGAGGAGACCATTTGCTGGAGTTTTGGGAGAGGAATGCTGTCCTGCTCTTGTCTGATGAAGGATTCTACCTGCTCAACAGTCCTGGGTCTTCTTTGCCAGATTTCTCATTTCATGATGCACCAAATGTTTTCTATTGGTAAAAGCTCTGGACTGCAGGCGGGCTGGTTCAGCACCCAGATTCTTCTTCTGCGAAGCCAGGCTGTTGTGAAGGATGCAGTATGTGGTTTAGCAATGTCTTGCTAAAATATACAAGGCCTTCCCTGAAAGAGACGTCAGGGTGGGAGCATATGTTGTTCTAAAACCTCTTCATACTTCTCAGCATTGATAGAGCCTCTCCAGATGTGTAAGCTGCCCACGCCATAAACACTAATGCAACATCATACAATCAGAGATGCCGGATGGTCCCTCTCGTCTATAGTCCGCAGGACACTTTATCTGTGGTTTCAAAAAAAATGTCAAAATTTTGATTCATCTGACCACAGACCAGTTTTCCATTTTGCCTGAGACCATTTTAAATGAGCTCTGGCCCAGAGAAGATGCAAGCGTTTCTGGATCGTGTTCACATACAGCTTCTTCTATGTATGATACAGCTTTAGCTTGCAATTGTGGATTGCACAACGAACTGTGTTCATTGACAATGATTTCTGAAGTGCTCTTGAGCCCATGCAGTGATTTCCAGTACAGAATCATGCCTGTTCTTAATGCAGTGCTGCCTGAGAAGATCCCGAGCATCCAATATTGACCTTCGGCCTTGTCCCTTTCAAACAGAGATTCTTCAAGATTCTTTGAATCTTTTGATGATATTATGCATTGTAGATGGTGGGACAGTCAAGGTCTTCGCAATTTTATGTTGAGGAACCTTTTTCTGAAATTTTTCCCATCTCTACTTCTGAGAGACTTTGTCTCTCTAAAATGCTCTTTTTATACCCAGTCATTGATACTGACCTGTTGCCAGTTAACCTAATTAGTAGCAAAATGCGCCTCCAGCTGTTTTTTATTATTACCACTTAATTTTCCAGCCTTTTTTTGCCCCTGTTCCAACTTTTTAAAGTTATTTTGCTGCTATCAAAATGAGCTATTATTATTTCAGGAAATTGTACAATGTCTCACTTTAAACATCTGATATGTTGTTTCTGTTCTATTGTGAATAAAATATGGGTTTATGAGATTTGCAAATCATCGCATACTGTTTTTATTTACGTTACACTTTTTTGGATTTGGGGTTGTACATGCATTCAGTAATGACTGAGCAGGCTTGGGCAGACGCAAGAATTGACAAGTATACCTGTCCTACATTTTTATCAATTCAGGCAACCTAAAACAATAGAAATTATTCACATTATAACAGTCCAAAAAAAATATATTAAAATTGATATTAGATTTGCTCCACAATTTCTTTAGCACACAATCTGAGAGTAGTTATTTGAAGTATTTTGTAAAATACCAAATCACTGAATTTCGTAGCATGGGATTTTAGAGACAGTGTGTTTGTGTGATCACAAAAAACAGCCTTATTGATAAGGCATATTGCTCGTTTTTCAGCTCTTCAAAAAATAGATTAGTATATCCTGCAGAAAGATTCAGGCAGTATATGTAGCATGATGTTGTCTCTTAATGGGATTTGGGACTTGGTAAAGACTGAAATGTTGAGGTGGTAATTGTAATAGATGTAGCTGCAGAATCCAGATGATCTGATTCTGTTCATCTTTCCACAGCTAATTTCCAGTTTTCAGTCTATATATAGCCATCCACCATAGAAGACATGTTTCAAGATTCATCCACATCCTCATAAAATTGGAACAAACAAAGAGAAATATTATTATTAGTATTATTATTATTACTGCTTCTGTTATGTAGATACTTTGCCTTTCAGCTTTGCCTTATTTTTATGTTAAAACACTGGGATTTGATTGTACTTTTGATTTACAATTTCTTTTTTAATTCTCTGAAATGTAACGCTCTCTTGGTTTCATGTTTTTCTTTTAAGTGATTGCTTCAGTGTTGTTAATATGTGTTTGTAAAGTTCGAATTCAGACAATGATTAAAGACGTATGCTGTAAAAATGTCACCCATGCTTGTAAATTTGGTACATGCATTAAAAGGACATTGTGGTCATTTTAAACGCGGTTCTTATTTAGCAAGGCATCACGCACAAAGATGAATGTAACAAGCGTTCAGTGACAGTTGCGTGGCGAAATCAAACATGAGTATATTTACCATACTGTCTCTTACACGGCGGCACAGTGGTGCAGTGGTTGGCGCTGTCGCCTCACAGCAAGAAGGTCCTGGGTTCAATTCTGGGTCAGGACGTTTCTGTGTAGAGTTTGCATGTTCTCCCTTTGTCTGCATGGGTTCTCTCCGGGTATTCCGGCTTCTTCCCACAAGCATGCAAACTAGCGGTTAGGTTAATTAGTCACTCTAAATTGCCTGTAGGTGTGAGTTTGGATGATTGTTTTTGTCTATATGTCAGCCCTGCGATGAACTGGCGACTTGTCCGTGGTGTACCCTGCCTTCGCCCGAAGATGCTGAGATAGGCTCCAGCCCCCCCCCCGCAATAAGGGATAAGCGGTAGAAAATGGATGGATGGATGTCTCTTACACTTTAAGGCTACTTACTCTACACACATACACGTTACAACTATTTCACACTAAGTGTTTAAATGTGTTGGCCTTACATTCCCGCACTGCTTCGAAGGCTTACATGTATTTCTGCTCAATTTACCACTTGGGGCTTGAATGTCCTTTACACACCTAAGTGTTTGGATGTGTATGTTAGCAGGATTACGTAAAAACTACCGGTTGGATTTCAATGTAACTTGGTGGTAGTATAGAGGAGAATTCATCATGTGCGGGTGCAGATCCAGGAATTTTGATTTAAGAGGACTGTTTGGACTAGGTAGAGGAATGCGGTCTTCTGAGTGCTACTCTAAGTGGTTATCATAAAATTTGGAATGGAATTCTGAAGTCTAGACCACATTTGAACAAAGTACATATGACAGTGGCTGCTGTTTGTTCTGCATCAGCGATTCAGGTTAGGAGGTTGAAAATCATTTGCCAGATAAAAACATAATAACCAAATAAAATCCCTTTTATAATATTTTTCAAACAATTTTTGCAAGTTTTTCAACCAGCATTTCATAGCTTACGGTCTTTTTTCAGTTCATTACTAAATGCCCTTTAGGAAAAAAAAAAAAAGATGTTATCCCTAATCTGGTTTTAAAAAAATGATGATGGAGCAGAAAACGAAGTGAAAAACAAGTTTTAGTTTCCTAATCTTTCTTTCTAATGAAGGTGACATGTTTTTCTCTTGCCTGTTTACTCCAGAGAATGAAGCTTTTAATTGTCTCTCCATGGCCCAACGCATACAGGAATATATCGCAATTATGTGTTGGTAAATGTTTGAATTTCTAATGTGTTTTTAATGACCGTCCTCCAAAGAGTTGCTGAGATCATTATGAGATGTGAGTTTGTAAACAATGCTGGCATGTTGTACAGACCTGAGAAGACATCATTTTGGGCCTAACAAATGACATCCTAAAGCGACATAAATTTTATGAAAAGCCAGAAAATGAATATCGCATAACACCTCTAAATAATATAATCCATTACTGCGCCTCAGATTAATACCTCTCAATAATCAAATTCTTTTTTTTTTCTCATGGAGCAACTGTTTCTCTACCATTTTATTTCACTGAACTTTATAAGGCCACATTAACAGAATCACAGTTTAAACAGATTAGTTATTCAATCTCACGTTGGGTTGTTATACACTTTTATTCTTCAACTAAAGAAAACCTGCCATAATTAATATTAAACCATTTGTAAATCACAGTTCTCCAGCCCTTTTAAGATGGAGGAGACATCCATCATGGGCGTTGCAGTGGTTAGCACTGTCGCCTCACAGCAAGAAGGTCCTGGGTTCGATTCCGGGTCAGGATGTTTCTGTGTGGAGTTTGCATGTTCTCCCTGTGTCTGCGTTTGTTTTCTCCGGGTACTCCGGCTTCCTCCCACAGTCCAAAAACATGCAAACTGGCGATTAGATTAATTAGTCACTAAATTGCCCGTGAATGTGAGTGTGGATGATTGTTTGTGTCTATATGTCAGCCCTGCGATGAACTGGCGACTTGTCCAGGGTGTACACCTTCGCCCGAAGATGCTGAGATAGGCTCCAGCCCCCCCCGCGACCCCTAACGGGATAAGCGGTAGAAGATGGATGGAGACGTCCATCATGCTGCTGTGCTGACAAAGCATGCAGACGTGGTGATGAAAGGTTAAAAAGTGTTTGTCAAGACAAACAAAACGTAGGAGCAACTACTGTTCTACTATAATATTTTTAGCTTTGTTATTCTGTCAAGAGAAGGAGCTGTGCATCACTTTCTGAGAAAATCTGACAAACATTGATAATTTCTTTTTCATGATATTCTGACTTCTCCTACCACCAACAAGGTCAAAATTTCCAATTATCCAACACAGAACCTGATGGCCTTCATGAATATGACAAAAACGCCTGTCAGTTGCTGTAAACTTTAATGATAATAAATAAATGACACGGGTTTTTTTGCATTTTACTTTCAAAGTATACAGCCTGTGAGCGGTGTAATTGTATATGGATGATGGAGAGCTAAGCTGGCACTGATACAACCATAAGCAATCCTGGTTTATATCACAACATCATCATTGGCATACGACATTGAACTCTCTAAAGGCACATTTTCACTGTAGCCACTGTCTAAATTAAATTTTTTAAATTTGCATTTATAGCCAGGCTGTTGCAGGACAAGAGGCCTTGTGGGAATGTTTCACATGCCATTTGAAAAGTAGTATGGCCATATCCAATCTAAAGATAGTTATGTAATATAATGGGGCAAAAAAAATTAAATACAAGTGTTAATCTATGTTTCCGATCAGTTTTTGTCTGATTTCTGTTACCTATACCACAAATATCCACTGCTGAAGTAGACCTATACACACAGGCTGTAAAAATACACTACAAGTGCTTTAAATAGCATGTACTTAAAGGAAGAAAAGTACAAGGACTCGTCATTATTTCCTGTAAGTGCTTTATTGTTATACTGTATGTAATATTTGGGTGTTAATATAGCCACTAACTTTATGTAGGTGCTGCATTTTATTGCTGTAGATGTGTAGTTTAATGTACAGCAATGCAACATATTCTATAAGTCTCAGGTGTCTCATGAGTTCTGATTTCAAGTTTGTAATCATGCTTTTTCCAGCACATCAAACACCTAAATTAAGAGTTCAATCAGGAAAATCCCAAAATCAAAAGATGTGGAGCCGCAGGTTTTCACTGGAGGTGAAGACAAATGTAGTGCATATCTAAAGCTGTACAAAATGTTGATAATTAAAAAAAAATACAGATACGTTCTTGAGTAAATGTACTTTATTACATTCCACTGGTGGTAATTAATTTTAACGCTGTGAATAATAATAAAGCATATACTGTGTATATTGTGCAATTTTATGTTAAATGAGGAAATTGAATAGATTTTAATACACAGTTTCTCCAACTCTCCTTCAAAGAATCTATGTAGAGTTCTGACTGGTTGTGGTAGTGACGATGTCAAGACCCAGACTAATTATAAAAAAAGACATCACAAGCTGTCTCACTCCTCAGATTTGTCCACTGACATTTCACTGTCACAGACAGAACGAGTAGCATGCATGGTAAGTAATGTGCCTCGTGAGTCTAACCTCATATTCTATGTTTTATTCATGGCGATGCTCCCCAAGTGCAGTAGGTTATTTATCTTTTTCGACCTGTGATTGTTTTGAAATTGTGCTTGTTTAATAGATTTTGACAGCCTTATTCTAAATAAGACTCAGAGCTGTTGATCAGTCAGTGTGAGTTGGCTGTGATTCACAGACACTGCATGACGCTGCTGTCATGAATGACACAACGGGAGAAACCCACATGTTGCTGTTTCAGACCCCTCTCCAGGTTCTGCTGTCCATGGTGCCATGTCTCCTCTTTTTGTATGTAAACTCTGTCCTGCTGTATGCCTTGCTGAGGAAGCCTCTCCTCCTGGAGTCTCCCTGCTACATTCTGTTTGGCCACTTGCTCTTCATTGACTCTCTGCACCTTGTGCTGACAATGTTGCTCTACTTGTTCGCTGTGATCAAAGTCACGATGATCAGCTACTTTTGCGTTATTATCATGCTGGTCTCGGCTACCGCTGTCGAAATGTCACCGTTTAACCTTGCGGTGATGTGTTTGGAGAGGTATATTGCATTTGTTGCCCGCTCAGGCATGCTGACTCTGTCACCACCAGGAGAACAAGGGTGGCCATAGCTTTCATATGGACAGTGGGCTCCTTGGACTCATTCACCCAGTTCTTCATGTTTGTCAGTCTGCAGAACACGAGCTTCACTGTGCCAAAATTCTGCAGCAGAAACGGTGTCTTCCAGCAACAGATTTACTCATTTATAAAGAATGGCTTCATCATTGTGAACTTTATATTAGTGAGCATTATTATCGTATATACATACATTGCCATCATGATCACGGTGTGGTCAGCCTCATCTCATCCCTGTAATGCCTACAAAGCCAGTAGGACAGTGCTGTTGCACCTGCTTCAGTTATGCTTGTGCCTGACCTCTACTCTATTTAATATGATTAACCCCAACCGTACATGGAACATAAATCACGCATTGGCCATGCACATCCAGTATGCCCTCTTAGTAGGTCTGATCATTTTCACTCTGTTTGAACCCGCTCATATACGGCCTCAGAGATCAGGCCTTCGGACAGGTCTTTGAGCACTATTTCACCTTTGGCCTCAAAACTGCTCAACTATTTCCCAAATCTTGATTTCAGATAAAGTGATTATGTTTTTTTTTTCCCGCTTGCACAAGGAATAGAAAGAGGAAAATGTGCACAAGGCACATTTTCCTCTTAATATTGATGAGGTGAATGATCAATTGTATCATATTCAGGTCAGAATTAAAAATATTGTTTAAAATCACTGTCATTTTTGTCTGATCCTCTCAAATGATTGAAAATACTGTAGACTGATTTTTTTTTTTTGGGGGGGGGGGTTCACACGGCAGCTAAAAGTGAAAACTGTGTCCACAGAGTCTTTAATCTAAAATCTTGTCTCCTCCATGAAATGTGCATTTTTGACTGATTGTGCAGCTTCTCAATCACCGTTTCTCATTTTGTATACAAGTCATAGAATATTACACAAATTTATGTTAATATTACAAAATATTAGCATACATTTCAGTTTCATCTTTGTTTGGTGAAATCAATGGAAATTTAAAAAAATAAGACAAACAGAAAAGAGTCTTCAGCCACATGTGTACACAGTAATGAACTCAGAGATCTGAAAATTGTAACTGTGATGACCTATTTGTGTTTTTAATGCTAATGTATATTGTATTTATATTGGTAAATCCCACTCCCAGGATGGTTATTCAATGAAGATGGCATAGTGGTGAAATGATGGCGTTGATGAAGTATTTAATTTACAGAAGGATCGACTGTTTCAAGCCATAGTTTTTAAATCTGCCATAAGTCTAATGTGCAGTTAAGGATCATTGTACATTATGATTGTGTTGCTTGTACAAAAAAAAAAAAAATCACATTGCTGAATGGTTTTTAAAGAAGTTCTATATGTTTTATATCCCAGTTTTAACATGTACACACTTTGCTTCTTATCGTTTTATTGCTCGTATAAATATAATGCATTTATGAAGCCAGACACATTAAAAGAGGTCGCATTTGTTCGAGGTTTGTTCATAATTGACATTTATTTCCTTGCATATCAAAATCAGAAATCATTATCAGAAATCAATCATTGTCACGGTGAATAGTAAATACACAGAATCCTGTTTTAGTGAATAATTGTTATATCCCTGCTGTTCTGATGTAATCAATAATAATGACTTTACCCAACACAGGATGGCAACAGATGACCAAGACACACTGACACACAGAGTATGTTCGGATCATGAAAATATTAAAAACAACAACAAAATAAACATAGTCATTTTGACATCATGGTGATTATGAATTTGTGATTTTACAAAGTACAAATTTCTGAAAGATAATGTACCTTTTGAAGCTGTCATAAATTTGAATTGAATTTTGGAATCTCAATCTCAGTTCGGGTGGGTGAGGAGTCGCGTATGCCACAAAACCAAAGTGAAAGTGTGCAAGGAGATAACAAAACTTCAAAAACAACAATCATCCTTTAAACGACACTATTTGTCGCTTTAAATAAGAAAGACAAACGTCATGAAACAGATTAGCTATTGATAGCTCGGGTAATCCATCTTGTGCAACACCAAGTCAACATGTAATCTAACAGGACATGTCAATATTTTTGTTAAACAGCTGTCACTTATCCTTGTGTCTGTCCGCATTCAACTTCCTCAAATACTGTTAATATACTATAATTACAAGGTTTCATAATGATTGGACAAAAAGTCATCAAATTCTAACCAGTTACAAGGTGACACTGACACAAGAGCAGTGTTATAAGTTGTGAAAAGATGCATGATTCTGATTCTGCATGTGGAGAGTTCATCCTTTCAGCCAGCAGATGTCCCTTTTGGATTGAAAATAGTTCGACAGCAGCTCTGTGGCTGTGATTGCCCCTATGTATACTGTTAGTCTGTAACATATGGGCATATGACACATGAGGAAACTTATATGAGGTCATGATTGAGGTCACATTGAGGAACATGGAAATTCCTGTCCCCTCCCCTTTCTCACAGTCCAGATGGACACTTGTGTAGTAGAGAGGCCAGACTTGGAAAGCAGAGAGAGACCAATTTATGTGGGTAAACAGGCAGGTACTGACCTGCAGAATAAAGGCAGCATCTGAGCTGGAGGTGGACTAATTTAACCGATCTTTACTCCGCCACAGTCCTGAAGCCCTCTCAATGGCTCTCTAGCCTTCATGGAAGAGCACTTGAAGGGCTGAAAAACATTCCAGAGAGAGAAAAGTACCTGGTGACAAAGGGCAGCTTATGTTTGGAGCAACAGCAGAAGGGAAGGGGCTGTTATCATGTTCCCAAAATCCTTCACATCCTCAAACAAGAAAATGGAGTCCATGCTTTTGTTTTTTAGAAACCTTGGTTTTACTTTTGGTTTCACAGGTTATGTGTCAGGCCCATTTTGTGGTCTTTCCACAGGTTGCCATGCTGAAAGCGGCACCAGAGAGGAGAGTTAAATTTCTAAATTTTTTAAAAATTTTCAATGCACTCATTCCATCCACTTTGACGCAGACACGCTCAAACAGAATAGCTTGCGCTGTAGGGACGCAGATGAATGGCATGGTGGGAGAGTAATTGTATCCCTCGTGGCTCTCCAGGGGACGGCAGAGAGACTCAAATTAAAGCACTGACCTGGTTAGCTAGTTGTCAGGAGAATGGGGTGCTGTCCCCCAACTGCCATCCCATCCCAGCCACATTTACTTTGCAAAGATTCCCTCCGTTGGCTACAAAAAACACATATAGTTGCCCTGTGACAGACCCACACAGCCATGACTGACTATTGAGAGAAAAAAGTACAATTCTCAACCGTCTTTAAGCATCAGTAATCGGTGGGTAAATCCATAGAAAAAATTAGACAATATAATCAGATGGTTCCAAACATTACAGCAGATTTGAGATCATTTAGTTATAGTAAATGTAATAGAATACCAAAAAAAATACACAGGCTACAGCTACCTCCTGAATATCAGAAACACATTATTAAAATGTCAAGATGATCTTGAGGGGCCCTGAGCAGGATGAATAGTGTATTACCTTTTCTTGCGGACTTTGGACTTGTCTTAGCATGACAAAGCCACATGGTGTAATATTACTGAAGGCTCAGTTTAAAGTGCCCCAGGAATTAATACTAGTGGACCACTGATTTTCCAAGGAACTGAAACTGGCAACGGAACGGGGCACAGCCGTTATTTATGCTATTGTTTACATTTGTGCTTTTATCCCAGCCGTCAAAATGTTTTATCCGTTGAGAATCACGGGGGTTTCAAATGTACTCATAAGATGTCATGACATGAATGAAGCATGAAGCAATGAAGTAAGATTTAAGTAGTTTCTTAGACCATTTTAGGTCAGTCAAAAATAGGGGGTAGTGGCACATGGTCCGAGTCTACTAGTTAGTGCAGTTATGATTGGACCAAGCTGTCAAGAAAAAAAATGCTTTTTATATGTTCACATGTTCACCTCTTATACCAAAATTGAGTCAGTTCTTCTTGCTGTGACTTTTCCACCAAATGTTACTGAAATCTACTTATATAATTTCAAAATACACTGCTTATTTATATAAAGAAACGATTATTACATAATTAGTATTCATTCTGTCAGTCGTACAAACATTTATGGGGAGTTAACAGGACCGATAACGAATAATAAAAGTGATTTGAGTGATCAATGTAAGTAGGGTTATCAACAGAGATGACGTAATGTGTATACTAATGGGCCGTTCCTCCAGAGGGATGTTGCTCTCTGATCTCGACGAATAAGCACGTCCTTCCGTTGTCAGATGAGCCCTCGCTCCCCCCCGTTCGATGCTGCCCAGATGGTACAGTCCACATGCAGTCCGGAGTTGTTGCTGAGGAGGCTTCTCCGCTCAGCACATACCGTTCAATTGGCATGTAGTTCGAGCACAGCACCCGGAGCAGAAAGCTACGCTGCTTTTAAACATGTCATCGTTACTCCAGGGGAGCATCCCCGGACACCGAGGCGGGCTCGCCTTATTCCACTTTCTGTGCAGTGTTTCAGGTGAGTCGGAGTTTTTGTACGGTTCAGTTTTTGTGCGGGCTCTGAGACCGTTACACAGAAGTTTTGTGAAAGAAGCGACCGTCCCGCGCCTCAGGATGACATGTGAGCGAACGACTTTAAGTGTGGAATATTTTAAGTTGCAGCGTTTAGTGCGTGCCCCACGTGTCGCTTAAAGACCAAAAGAAACTTGGTTTTCAAGTTCACTTGGCGGCTTCGAGGCGGGTGGCTGGCCAGCGCCTCCGCCGCCAGTGATGGTGAGACCCCCGGCTGCCATAGAAACATTCCACTCACACCGGGAAGACCGGGCGGTGATTTTTTTTGCAAGAAAGGGTCGCGTTTTTCATTTATACTGTCACTCTGCCTGTCACACATCCGAGTTTCAGCGGCAGCCATATTGGCTCTATTAAACACTTAGAATCCAAATGATACGGTGATATTCTGTTTGTCCCGCCGCTTTAGCGGAAATCTGTTGGAACTTGCGCGTGTGTCATCTGTAAGACGAAGCGAGATGTGAGCAGCACCTGCAGGCTCGGGATGGGGGTCAGCTTGAGCTCGTTAAGCTTTAATTAAGGGGTGGGCAATTTACTTACTCCGCCCTGAGACACGCCAACTTTGTGTCTAGCGCTGGAGTGCCGCCGAGTGTCTTGAACTGTTCTGTCGGAACTGTCCTCACGTCTGCTCTCAAATCAGCCCACTATGACTTTAAAAGAAACCAGAACACACAAACAAACAAATGTGGTTGGATGTATTGCAAACTGGCAGATTTTCTGTCTTCCCTCTACAAAAAAGCTTCTGATAATGAATGTGTTGTGAAAAGTTTGTGATGCTCAAATCAGGCTCTTAAATTAAATCCTGAGTTAAAGAAAATAAAAATCACCAAATATAGGCTTTTTTTGTGCCATGCGACTATGAATAGTTTAATGTCTTAAGTTTAAATTATTAACCAGTGAATGAATCAGCTGACACTTTTATCTTGCTATATTTCTGAAGATAAGAGCGCCCCTATAATGACTGAATGTCTTTCAATAAAATACAGTCTTATGCAACACCACCACATTCGAAATCATTAAAAGTTCAACTCAACTGTCATTAAGTTGTTCAAAGTTATAGTCTGTTGCAGGTCCATTTTTAGACGGAGTCTCTTCCTCAGCCCTGCATTAAAGGGTCACCAATTCTCTGCCATGGTTAAATTACAGCAAGCAGCGCAGGCTTTAAGCTGCTCCACTGTGGCATTTTATATGGCGAATCAGAATGGGATCGAAACAGACATAACACAGACTATATATATAAAGATCGACGACATAAGGGCTCTGTAAAAGTGAAGCTAAGTATCTCAATCGGTCCAAAGTGGTCCAAAGCGCCCACTCCTCCATGATTTTAGGTGGGACTTGGTCCAAACTAAAAAGTAGTCCAATACATTTTCTCCAAAGATGGTTTCTGACATTTTAAGCTACTACATATCATGCTTGTCTATGTACAAATTTAACATTTTCGGAGGTTTTGTGTTAATTAGAAATTTGCTATAAAATGGGTAAAATTTCATGATTGACAGTGGAGCTCTGCTCGTGATTGGGTGGACGGTTGTGTGGGTGGAAAATCAATACTGTGGCTCCACTTCCTGGGTGCTAATGAGTAGACTCTGCCTTCAAATGACATCAGCAGCAGAATATGGCAAAACTCGTATCCCAAATATTTTTTATTTCATTTTTATACAGTGGGAGGAAGCGGCAACATGTTGTTTATGTTTATTTATGTCAGTTTGCTGAAGCCTCTTGTTAAAGACTTGACCCTGTACCACATATGTATTGTATGTATTATCTTATTACCATAATCCCAGTGTCCACTCTCATTCCTGCCTTTTAGAGTGCTAAGGTTAAGCAGCAGAGACGGGTGCCCATTTATGTAGCTTCACTGTAAGTCTGCTGTACTTTTCAATGGGAAGGCACACGCACCCTCACAGCTAAGAAAATCCAAGTCTTAATGGGGAACAAACAATTCTCTTAAGATTTATTGTTTCAAAGATGCACTGCCTTTTATTAAAGCTCCATCAATTTTATTCTTGGCCACTAAAGATACTAACAGTTTTTCAGCTTCTGAACTTATTTTGGCAACAATTTCTACTTACACATCCAGCACACAGATGTTTCACAGGGGTGCAGAAGTAAATGTTAGATGTAAGTAAATGTTGAATCTTTAAAACACACTGTAAATGGTCAGCATGCTGTACAACAACATTAACTCTTTGTGACATTACGACTTGGTGTGATCCACTGAACAGTTAATAAACTTGATGGTAGAATTAAAACATAATACAGGTTGAATCCCCAACAAACATGGTAAATGCACACCCATAAAGCTCTTGTAAAATAAGCTTAACTGTAACCCGCACTTTGCATTATTTCAGGTTCTTTTACTGCCAACCTTTTGCTGGTTATTTATAGAATTTTGTGCGTATGATGAAATTATAATTGGCTATTTTATAAATGAAAAGCATTCTTACACTTTTGTATTATTGATCCGTAGGCTCTGGTAATGTGAATTGCATCACTGCAGCACATGTTGTACTATAAAATATCTGTGGAAAAAGTTGATTTGAAGGTCTGAAACTACACTTTCACTCCACCATTAATTCCCTGACCTGCTCTGCTCACCTGGCTTACCTTCACCTAAACACCATCACGATTTAACATTCTGATTTCCACTTTTAACAAGACACGCTGCCCTCCTCCAAGACGCACATATTAATACACTTGCTGCCATATAAGTGGTATATGTGAAGGTAATATTGACTAAAGTGAGAACAAGTAGTATATCCCCAGAGAGCAATGTGTCCTTGATGCTATGATAGCTATAATCTGTTTTCTACCTTATGAGAGCGTGCGAGTGAATGCCACATTGTGTTGCGTTTGCAATCCAAATGGAAAGCATCTACAGTGGCTATGCTTTTTGAGGATAAATCATAAAGCAGTTGCTTTCTTTGTCTCTGAAAACACATGGAGAGAAAAACACTGTGTCAAGACAGGCTACATATAAGATCAGATAGACTTACTCTCATCACTTTCTCATTCAGAGTTGGAGAAAACGAGGCCATGCTTATGTAAGGTTGTCATCGTGTCGCCAATAAAAAATTTAATACAGTCGCTATACGTCCTGCATTGCATATTCAGTGCGGGAAAAAAATCAACTGACTTTCCTCCAACGCTGCTGTAATTCTGTCCACATAGTCATGACTAATGCAGCAAGTCGTAAAATTAGTTTTTGACCAGAGTAACCTCACACTGTATTGTATAGTCATCATCTGGAGTCTGCTGTGCCCATTCACACATTTTCTATATAAAACACTTACTCATTTGGTTTTAAGTAAAGGTTCAAATGCTGTGTACTTTGATTTATTTATTTTTGAGTGCACATTAAGTACCTTTGCAGTGAGGCATTTTTGGTATGTGTATTCAGGTACCTGTTTAATGTTCTCTGCTACCTACCTCTTAATTGCTCATACAGTATATAGGATCCATCTAGGGCTGCATGATATCATCAATAAAGTAGTTTGTGATTATTCTGACATATATATATAAGATTCACAATTTGAGGAAATAATTGTTGTTACAATCAATTTTAATTTTCACTGAGTAAACGTTTTAAAAACAATAAAAAATGTTTTGTTACAGTACATCTTGGGACCAGGAGTTTTGGCCTAGGGCATCTCTGCTGTGCTTCATTATTCTTATTTTTCAAATATTTTATTTTTATCATATAATTGCACATTTTTGCAATTTGGAAATCCTCCACGAACTGCCACCTTACTGGTGGAGGGGTTTGGGTGTCAAATGATCCTAGGACAGGGGTGGGCAAACTTTTTGGCTCAGGGGCCACATTGACTTTTAAAATTTGACAGACGGGCTGGGCCAGCACTAGATGCATACATATGAAACATAAACATAAAAAGGTGTTACAGTGTTAATACTTACATTCACTTTTAGTGGGAACAGCATTGTTGATCACCCTTTTTTGCCAGTGCATTGAAGTCTGGTGTTAGTTTCGTTGTGGCAATTCTCAGAACAGATCTGAGGTGTTCATCACTCAACTGGGATCTGTGGGGTGCTTTGTTGGTGTTCATCACACTAAAAGTCTGTTTACACACATATGTAGAGCCAAACAACACCAGCATCCTCTGTGTCATCTTCTGGATGTTTGGAAATTTGGCTGCGCTTAATGAAGCATAAAAATCATCCAGTTTAAAAGAGTTGAACTTCTCCTTCAAGACGGTGTCACATTGGAGATCCATCAGTTCCAACTGCAACTCCTGTGGCGCTATTTCAGGGTCTTGTGTCAAGGGACATGACACCAGCTGAAGTGACTTGTCAATTTTTCCAAAATCAGACAACCGACAGCAGAATTCTCCATGCAGGTCGTCTAGTGAGTTCCTGTATTTTTTCACATGTCGAGCGGCCTCTTTCAGCATAGCCAGTGTGGGGAAATGAGCAAATGACTTGTTTGACATTTGTGTTGAGAATAAAGCTAGCTTGGTTTTGAGGGCTCTGACGTTTGTGTACATTTCATGCACAAACTGGTCTTTCGTTTGTAGCTTCACGTTCAGCTTATTCATGTGTGTCAGTATGTCCACAGCAAAAGCTAAATCACAAAGCCAATCTGTGTCACTCAGCTCAGGAAAATCATCAGCTTTCTCAAATAGCTCCAAAAATGAGATAATCTCCTGTTTGAGCTTCCACACTCGTTGACATACTTTCCCCAAACTTAACTAGCGGACACTGGAGTGCTAAAGCAAGTCCTGGTGATCAGCGTCAGTTTCTTCAAGAAGCTTAATAAACTGACGATGCTGAAGTCCCCTCGCTCGAATAAAGTTCATGAGTTTTACAACTTGGCTTCATGACGTGGTCAAGCTGCAATATGGATTTACACAGTGCTTCCTGGTGGATTATGCAGTGTAAGAACCTCCTGCCCAGGGTTGTCCTCTTTCACCCTCTCCTGGATTCTTTTGAGCAACCCGACATTTTTTCCAGTCAGATTTGGCGAACCCTCTGTGGTAACGTTGGCGAGCGTACTCCAAGGTAGCTTGATGACCCACGACACTCTGTCATACAAGTCCTCTCCCCGCGGTTTCTCCTTTAGGGATTCCATGGCCAAAAACTCCGTTATCTCAAAATTGTCATTAATCCCTCTGATAAAAATTAAAAGCTGAGCGGTCTCCTTTGTCATTACTTTCATCCAGTGCCAAGGAATATAATGTAAATGACCCCGCTTTTTCATCTAGCTTGCTAGCTAAGTCTTCGTCAATTAGCTCAACACGGTGAGTCACTGTTCTGCGTGATAAGCTAATTTTTTCAAATTTGTTTTTGCTATCAGGACACAAGATACCTGCTGTCTCTACCATGCTCTCTTTGAGAAACCCCCCCTTCGGAGAAAGGCTTGCTGGTCTTTGCTAATTTGAATGCCAGCAAAAAACTTGCCTTCTTGGATGGCAGTTTGTTGGATGAAGGTGTTTGACTGGTTGTTGGCGTAATTAGCATGCTTGGTGGAAATGTGACGGCTGATGTTGTATTCCTTTAAAACCGCAACGGTTTCTTGGCAAATAAGACATACAGCCTTTGACCGGACTTCAGTGAAAAACTATTTAGTTGTCTATTCCTTATTAAATACTCGGCACTCACTGTCGATTTTTCTTTTCTTTGGCCCACTCATTGTTGCAGATAGGTTCAGAGCAGTAGCAGAGTAATAACAGAGAGTAGCCCGGTCTCTGCAAAATCAAATCAATGTATCACTGCGCCTAATGTGCCACCGGGTTGAACACCAGGCGTTACAGGACAAGGTCAAATGAATGCAGTCATAATTTTGATATGATTTGATTTGGGCAATTCTGTACCAATCTTCGGCGGGCCGGATTATAAAAAGACCAACGGGCCGGATGTGGCCCTTGGGCCGTAGTTTGCCCACCCCTGTCCTAGGAGCTATTTTGTCGGGGGCTGTTTGCCACTGGTAGGGTCACCCACTGCAAATTGGTCCTAAGTGAGGGGCCAGTCCTATGATGACGAATACCAAGGACTTGTGCACCCTGTCGTGCGGGATACTGGGACCCCACCCAGGCCTGGAGAAGGGGTCCGTAGGCGAGCGCCTGGTGGCTGGGCCATTGCCCTTGGGGTCAACCTGAAAGGGAGACATGGGTTGTATCCTCCAGTTGCCTCCTCACCCACAGGACGAGCCATACAGGTGCAGTGCTATGTTGATCAGCTGGCAGTCATACGTAAGGGCCAATCCCCTGAGCTTGTGCAGGAGGTTGAGAGATACCGGCTAGATATGGTCGAGCTCGCTTCAACACACAGCTAGGGTTCTGGAACCAGTCTTCTTGAAAGGGGTTGGACTCTTTCCTTTGCTGGAGTTGTACCAGGTTAGAGGCGGAGAGCAGTTGGGACTTACTAATAGCTCCCCAGTTCCTAGCCAGTGTGTTGGAGTTTACCCCGGTGGATGAAAGGGTTGCTTACCTGTGCCTTCGGATTGGGGAGTGGGTCCTGACTGTCTATTTGTGCACCTGGCACCAGGACACCCTCGGTCAACAGTCAATGATTGACTTTGTAGTCGTATCATCTAATCTGCGGCCATATGCGCCGGACACGCAGGTAAAGGCTGATCACTACCTGGTGGTGAGTTGGATCAGGTTGGGGGTGGAGGCCAGATAGGCCGGGCAGGCCCAAGCATATACTGAGGGTCTGGTTTGGAAAATCTGAGGACCCTATCAAAATGGTCTTCAACTCCCACCTCCAGCAGAGCTTCAACCACACCCCGGAGGTGGTGCGGGACACGGAATCTGAGTGGGCTATGTTCTGTGCCATCGTTGCTGAGGCAGCTGTTTGAAGCTGTGGTAGCAAGATTGGTGATGCTAGTTGTGGCGGTAACCCCAGGACCCACTGGTGGACATTAGAGGGGAAAAGGACCATCAAGCTGAAGGAGTCCTACAGGAAATGGCTGGCTTGTGGGAGGCCAAGGCAGCAGACAGCTACTGGCATGCCAAGCAATCTGTGGTTCGGGCAGTCTTGGAGGAAAAAACACAGGTGTGGGAGGAGTTTGTGGGAGTTTAGTAGGGGGCTCAGGAGCCCCCACCCACACACACACACTCCTCAGGTCTGCTCCAGGGTGCTGGAGAGGAGAGTTGGGCTGTTAGTCAAACCCCGGATTCAAGAGGAACAATGCGGTTTTTGCCCTGGCTGTGGAATGCTGGACCAACTCTACATCCTTGCGAGGGTACTGGAAATTTGCCCAACCGGTTTACATGTGTTTTTTGGATCTGGAGAAGGTTTTGTTCATAATTTTTATGGATAGAATTTCTAGGCGCAGCCAAGTGAAAGAGGGAGTCAAGTTCAGTGGCCGCTGGATTCTGTCCATGCTTTTTGCAGATGATGTGGTCCTGCTGGCTTCAGCAAACAGTGACCTCCATCTAGGGCTTGGATGGTTTGCAGCCAGCGGGGGATGGGGATCAGCACCTCTAAACCTGAGGCCATGGTTCTCTGTCGGAAAAGGATGGATTACCCATTCCAGGTCTGGGAAGCATTGCTGTCCCAAGTGGATGAGTTCAAGTATCTCAGCAGTCCGTTGTGGCAAAGAGAGAGCTGAGCCAGAAGGCGAAGCTCTCAATTTACTGGTCAATCTACATTCCAACTCTCACCTATGGTCATGAGCTCTGGGTAGTGACCAAAACAATGAGATGGCGAATACAACAGCCAAAATGAGTTTCCTTCGCAGCGTGGCTGGACTCAGCCCTAGAGAGAGGGTGAAGAGCTCGGACATCTGGGAGGAGCTCGGTGTAGAACCGCTGCTCCTCTGCTTTGAGAGGAGCCAATTGAGGTGGTTCAGGCATCTGGTCAGGATGCCACCTGGACATCTCCCCGGGGAAGTGCTTTGGAAAATACCTGTCTGGGAGGAGAACCCAGGGCAGACACAGGATAAACTGGAGAGATTATATCTCTCAACTGGCTTGAGAACATCTTGGTGTCCACTCGGAGGAGTTGGTGGGAGTGGGGAGAGGAGCATCTGGATCTCCCTTCTCAGAATGTTGCCCCCACGACCGCAGTATCAGTAGGAAACAAAACGATATTGTACTTAGCCATATTGACATTTTAATTATTTGTGATTTATTGTGCAGCCCGTAATCTGCAATTGGTCACCTTACCTATGCCATGTGTTTAATGAAAGGCTGCTATACTAATCAACTATTGATCCACCCTACCCTCGGTGGTGGGCTGCAGTACAATAAATCCTTCCTCTACCATGTTAGCCCATGGGACACCGGCCACCTGAATGACTTTATTATGTAGTTATTTTTTCTTTGTTTTTTTAGAACTTGGTTACTTTCATTTTAGATATTGTAACGCTGTTGTGTGTTCAAGTGATAGTTTTCCAGATATGTTTGGTTTTACTTAGTTAATAGTCAAAATAAGTCATTGAAATGTTTTTTTATTCATACATACAATAATAATAATAATAATAATGAGCTATCAACTATATGTATCATTTGTTTGGCTTCTAAATAAATTAAGTATATTGTTTACTACATATTGTAAGCTAATAGCCTGCTAAGTAAAAAATAATACACATGCAAACACAGTTATGAATTTATACTTTAAAGTAGAACCGGTCTAATGCCATAAGGTTTGACAGAGAGACTTCCCTCAGATGGCAGCCATCACAGCTCTGCGAGCAACTTAAAAGCAATGCTAAACCCTTAGTGGTGTGTTGTTTTATAGTGCAGACTATTACTTATTCATGTGGACAAATACTTTGAAGAAATGTTTTAAAGAGATTTTGAGAATTTGAATACCATCTACCAACAGAATCGGGCTTTGCACATATTAATTCATATTTCTTAGTCAAATGATATGTAATTCATGATAAATTGTTTGAATATGTCATTAAACGATTAATTCCTCCTGCATTTTAGATAAGCTGAGTGTACTGTATGGGCTGTAGAATTGGAAAACAAAGTGATCATTATTTGACTTATGAAGTAAGGAGTAGTTTTCCAATTTTTCAAGTCTATGCTTCAAACAATATTTTAATCACAAATTTGAACATATCCTCTTAAAGAAGTGTAGGCATAAACATTGGACAGACACTCAATTAGATTTTGTTATCTGTGTATAGCATTGTTTGGCATTGCTTGTTGACTTGTTTTTGTGTGTGAATTAAAATTAATGCCTACATTTAAGAATAACGCTGCCACAGCCAAAAATCCCCTATGTTCCGTCTACTGCTCTCTGTCTTCATGAGCAATATGTTGACTCCTGATACCCACTCTACAAGAACAACAAAAAAAAATCAGGTTTTGAAAGTCACATTAGACCATTTGGCTTGTATTATATTTACAACTCTATTTAGGCCAACTTAGAAGTATTTTGAGTCAGCTCAGTTAATCATTAAATTTCTCAAAGGGATTAATAAATATTTTCAGTATTACAGTAGAATTCATTCTCAGATTTGACAATATGAGTGGTTAAGCTGTCACACCTCTCAGGCTTTGTCTTTGAAATTTTCTGGAATTTATAATAACTTGTGAATTTGTAACTCCTAACTTATTACATGAAAAGTAAAATTTTTGTTAAAAGTAGAAGCATTTTCCAATGTTTTTTCACAAATTCAAAGTTAATCTTATCTAAAGATTCAAAAATAGACATTTGTACTCATAATTTAGGCTAGCGAAACTTCTGCACTAATATTTGAGGACATGGCCTTTTTTGAGGGGGATTGGCCAGAAAAAAAATGACTATTGGCAAAACAACAATAGAATATTTGCAGCCACTTGCCAAGCAGCACAGCAGGTTTTGATTTATGATGGTGTCTTTCTGCTGGCAGCTTGTTCCAATTAGTGATCTGGTTGAAGGCTTTGGCAATCTAGCAGTGTTGTGTTGTCTTTTCTAAATCACTAACTTAATTCCTCTGGGCTTTTTTGTTTTGTTTTTTTTCGCCATACTCTTGGTGATACAAGCCTTTTTTATACATGACTTTGCTCTCGCCTCTCTCACTCAGTCCTCTTTTTCTTCTCTCAGTGATGATGTCATCCTTGTCTTCGCATATCTCTTTCCATCTTTTTTTTTTTTTTTCCTCCTGTCATCCTCCGTCTGTTTGCTTCACATCCCTATGACTCTCTTTAACACGATGAGGAGGTTTCTGCTGTTGTAACATGCCTGACAAGGGCAGGTGACAGTGTTCATGGGTTGGTTATATTTCGACAAAAGACACCCAGCTAGCCTGCTTTTAATTCCCAAATTCAGGTCAGGAGGAGTGAAGCTATAGAGTCAAAACAAATTCATCAGTGGAGCACTCAGTCACACTGTCAGTTGGTTTTATTTGGTTTTAAAATCCCAATTCTGCCATGGTGGTTTTAAGATTTGATTACAGTCTGGTGCACACAGATGTCAGATGATACTGAAATCGCACAGTTTTTTGGGTTTTTTTTTTTTTTTTTTTTTGAACTGCTGATGTCGGAGGTAACACTAGAAATACACACATTGATGCTGTCATGGGGTTGACTTTTCATGTAGAAACAGATTGATGACCATTCACTTTGATAATCCCATCTGATATTTTAAATGGAAAATGGAATCTCGGCTCTTGAGAAGAAAAAGTAATGTTTTTCTCGAATATGGGTATACTGTATCCTTTTTTCTATGATAAGAGAATATAAAACACAGAGACCATTGCTGATCGAGAAAAAAATGATATTGATAAGCTGTAACTGCTAGATCCCGACCAATATATTATTGGTCAATATTGGCCTATCACAGATATATCAATTTCAGCATATATGTTGTAACTTTGGACTGAAAGCAAAATTTCTGTTTCAAAAACACAATGCAAAAAGATCCTTATGGTGATGTTTTTAATAATTTGCCAGTGAGGCTTACTCTTTCAGTGCACTGCTGTCATTCAATAAAGGTTCATTGTTAATATGTAAAACATTCTGCCTCTGTTGAATATATTTGTTACATAAATTTGATGACCTCATTTGAGGGATTATTGCAAAAAAACTGCCTATATATTGATATCTTACCCTTCTTACTCCCTAATATCAGTGTTGGTATTGGCCCTGAAAATTTCATATTGGTAGGTCCCTTTGTAGCAACCCCAGCTTGATTTCATGAGCATTTGTTAATATTGAATATAATTAAAAGCAAGTTTGCATCATTAGATGATGCAAACTTTCATTAATTGTGTAAGAACCATACAAGGTGCAATTAATTTCTTTGTGTCAGAAGTACTTTTAAGTCTTTTGTACAGCCCATATTACATAAAATGGGATGCATAACATTTATTAGACCAATGAAATTATTTACTCGATATTAGAACATCTAATATTAGTGAGCCAGTAATGAAATTATAGGTAATACAGTCATTAATATGCAGGCAAAATAGCTTTTGTAGATTCAACCTGAATTGGAGCTACTCATCCAACACACTAGGTGATGGTATGCACCTTTAAAGTTGTTTTGCAAGTAAACAGATGTGGAGAAGTACACTGTTGTCATGCTCATGATGTCAAACTGCCAACTTGGATTGGGACTCAAACACAGTCACCGGTGAGAACGTTTTTTCAGTTCTACAGGAAGACGGAAATTAGCGATACACAACAATTCTTATTAGATCAGCAATAAAAATTTCAGCTGCCTTGTTTGCTATATCTTTTCCTTAGATGTAAATAAAGTGCAGGATATAAACTTATTTTTAGATGAGAAATGTGTAAATTTGGGCTATAAGGATGTATATCACCCTTGTGAAGCAGGTTATCAGTCTTCATTATCAGCTTCGATCCCTACCTCAGGTTTCACCATAGCTAAAAATGTTGGTAAAAAAAAACAACCTATTTTTTTCCAGCAGTTACATTTCAGATTTTGAGAGATGAAATCTGGATAAGCTTATTAGGGTAAATGACTGCATCTTACAGATATTTTGACAATCAATACTGTAGTTTAAGTGGTCTTAATCTCCTGTTGTTTAGATTATTGAATCTTTTCTTTATGTGTCTCCTGGGCAGGTTTGTGGGGCAGTCACGTGGTGGTGCCACAGAGGGTAAATGCTGTGCTGGGGAAGAATGTGACGTTGGAGTGCAGGGTGGAGATGGGGGCAAACCTTACACACACTCAGAGTTCTTGGGAGCGCCGTCTGCCTTCAGGTTCTGTCACGGTAGCCGTCTACAACCCACTGTTTGGCATCTCCATCCCTCCAGAGTTTATCCATCGCCTTTACTTTCGTTCACCCTCCTCTTACGATGCTACCATCATTCTGGAGAATGTGGGCTTTTCTGACGTCGGCGTCTATACCTGTAAGGTCGCCACCTTTCCACTAGGAAACACTCAAGCCACAACTACTGTCAATGTACTTGGTAAGTATGTATATTCAAACACATGTCTTCTTTTCTGCTCCGGGAGGTCTTGAAAGGTTGACCCCCACCCCCTTTGTCTCTTATCTTACTCTTTGAATGACAGTGGAGCCAAAGGTCTACGTTTCTGCTGGTTCATTGGCCCTTATCGATGGTGGCAATGAAACTGTAGTGGCCACCTGCATCGCTGAACGGGCCCGGCCCCCAGCTGAGGTGTCCTGGGAGTCCAACCTTTTTGGGCAGTCAGAAGTGCAGCTGTTCGACGAAGTAAATGGCACGACCAGCACACGAGTGCGCTACCTGTGGCAGCCCACACGTCACATCCAGGGCCACAAACTGACCTGTGTGGTCCGCCACCCGGCTCTGCAGAGTGACTTCAGAATCCCCTACCAGCTCAATGTGCAGTGTAAGACTTTCATTTGGTATTTTAACCGCATAACTAGAACTACCACTTATAAGAAAATGAGAATGGATTACATTTTTTAGGTTTAAGAATTGGCCCCTAGCCTGGTGCCTGTTCTTTGTTTTCCTTTTTAAATTTAAATGCATTTACTTAAAAGAATTTGTAGTTCAAGCTTAATGCCAATGATAGATTTCCAAAAGCAGTGCATTTATTTCAGGCTTTTTAAAAACAATTCACTGTTTAAAACAGCTTAATTGACAGAGATGAATGAATGGAAAGGCACGCAGGCTCCTTACTGATATTAATTGTGCCCGAATGGTGGTCCTTGGTGTATGTTTTTTCTTCTTCAGTCTTTTGTAATTGAATTTCTTCTTCAGTCTTCTGTAATTGAATATCCTTGTGTAGCCTCTAAACTGTCAAAATGTTTTGTCAAAGGGGCACAAATGAGCTTCTTTTTGTGAACTGCAAATGGATAGTGATTAACCTGCTTGAAAATCTTTTAATTTTGTGACAGAGGACAACTACATCCAATGACACATTCAATAACAAAGTATGGAGCCACACCTTGCTCTCTAATGCAAGCTTTCTGTGGCACAAATACAACCTGATCAAAATATTGCCAACAAAGCCCTGTGGTACCTGGGTCCACAGTTGGAGAATAGTGTTGATGA
The DNA here is from genome assembly GCA_001698575.1 of Mola mola. Taxonomy (NCBI): domain Eukaryota; kingdom Metazoa; phylum Chordata; class Actinopteri; order Tetraodontiformes; family Molidae; genus Mola; species Mola mola. The sequence continues at coordinate 3,123,358 of KV751332.1, read as the reverse complement.
CATGGTTTTAGGAATTATAAAAACAATTATATTATGACTGTTTGGTAGAACACTACAGAGCACTTAGATGAAAACAGTATGCCATGAAAGACCTCACACGCTATTTGCTGATGTGAAACACTAAATGGCTGCCAGCACTATCAATATAGTATCACTGCAGAAATATTTTTTAAAAATTAAAGTCGGTTCTGTTGAACACTATTATCTGAGGCTGTGTCACATTTATGGATGGATTGTACTAACCTCTTTTTTTCCCTCTATGAAGACGCTCCTGACATCTCAGTCGTGGGTTATGATGGAGACTGGTACGTTGGTCGTGAAAACGTTCAAATGAGGTGCAAAGCCAATGCAAACCCACCGGCTCATCACTTCAGATGGATCAGGTAAGGGTCTCTTTATTTGATTTGTTCCTTTTCATTTTTTTTATCAGACAAGCCAAGACACTGATATGTGCTTGAGATTAGTGACCTTAAAATACATCTTTTAAAGTCTACTGGAGGCTACAAGATTGGCAATTGAAAAGTAATTTAATTTTACTTTAAACATATCTTAGCTGTTCAAACCTTTTATTCTTTCATTTAACTTATTCAAAATTCACATATGCGTTATTACATAACAGGCTGCTTTTCTCATGTGTGTCTGCCTAAATGTTGGTGTGTTTTACGCTTCAGATTGGACAGTGAAATGCCAGAGGGGGTGGAAGTAATGAACAGCACCTTGCTCTTTCTGCGACCCCTCCAGCAGAATGACTCTGGAGTTTACAGGTGTGAGGTTGCCAATGACATCAACCTCCGCAGTCGGGATGTGCGCATTCTCATACAAGGTGAGCACGCCGAACACAGCTGAGTCCTATTGCCTGCTCTTCCCTTTGGGAGCATGGTGCGCGCACGCACGTCATAGAGGGTGTCATTGCCTATGACATTGTCCTTCAAGCTGAAATGTGACACTATATCACTCTCACCCACTCTGTACATACTGACAGTCTGTACAGAATTTGCCCATGATGCAATTTGTTGGCACTGATGATTTCACCATTTCATTTAGTGTTAGATACAAGCTGATTAGCCTTGATTACCATTAGGTCTCCAGATCTGTAAAGGAGGAGTGCCTTGGCCAAACAGCTGCAAATATTTAAGTCCTCTTTAGACCGCAGTGTTCTGCCTCAGCTCTGTCTTCCTGGCTTCCAAGTATGCCATATTTCTGTGTTGTGTATCAGGAGCATGTTTCTCCGGTTTCACAAAATCTGTCTTGTCTGTGGAGGCTCTCTTCTTGAATGAAGTTCTAAATTAAGATATGATTTTCTCTTACATCTCTCTCTCTTCCTCTCTGTGCTTCTTTTATTTCTGCACGTGTCATGCAGTAAGAGGCAAAAGCTTGCAGCCTGACTGTGAGATGATGTCCCAGATTCATAAAACATTAACTAGTTCTTTTCAACTCTATTTATTATTTATAATCCATATTTCATTTTCCTTTGAGAGGACCTGTATGCGAGTGTGCAAGCCTACACGTGTTGGTGTACCCTTGGTTGTGTGTGGTGTTGTGGTTGTGCCCGCAGTTCACTGCCTCTGCATGGAGTTGTGCAATTCATATACTTGCTGACTTAAAAACCTTATGGTTCACATTTGTCATCTCTCTGATGTGAATCTTTTCCTCTGGCTTGTCACCAAGGATGAAGTGGCAGAGCAATTTTGTGGCACCATTAAAGCTTTTAGACTCCTTCTTAACATTAGTTTAGCTCCTTCTCATCATGGCTTTTGGCTTCTCTCTTTTGTGGGCTCATCTCTCCAGTTAATTTTAAAGTTGGTGTTTTAATACTGATGCAGTCGCAATCATAGTACTTGCTAATATGACTGATAAATGCACATTCTCATGCAGTTCAGTATATAAGTATATAAAATAGCTTGATTATGACCCAACATAGTCAGGAAGTTTAGGGAAAACCCCAGTGCCATCATGACGTCACCACATACATTCTCATTAACCCCTTACATGTAAGATTAATAGTATGATTAAACAAACAAGTTGACACATTTAACACAACAATCTTTTGTAGGTTAAAAATTCAACGGTTGAATCAGGACCCCTTTGAGTTGTTCTGAAACATAGCACTGTGCAGTCGGCTCTGACAAAGGTAATATTCATGACTGCGCTGGATTGCAGTACACACGTTTCTATTTACATGACTTCCCAGAGGACTAGAGTGTGCGTGTATATATGTATTTGTGTATACTGCTAATATCTTTTAGTCCAAATTTATTTCCCTTCAAATATTTCAAACACATACATATGTCAATCTTTTCCCTGCTTTGAATTCATCTGTTTATTGTGACTGCAGGATCCTGACCAAAAGTTTGAAAAACTATTGTTTAAGGGGCTGTTAGTCACCAACAGTCATTTCTATGATTATTCGCTAGAGAAAGATTAAAGGAGTTCATTATGCAGCCAGCAAGCAAGAATTACTCGTCTTTTACAAGACTGTGCTCATTAAGAGTTACAGGTAAGGGTTCTTAAAAACATTCCCTAGCCAATTGGCAATTACAACCCACCCACCCGACCCACTGATGCTGAAAACTATTTGCTGTTGAAAGAAACAAGAGCTAAAATACAGTAAGTGATGAGAGTAGTGGTGAAGCCAACTACAAAAAAAGTGTTTCAGAGATCTGCTGATATCCTTTAGCAGTCGAGACAAGGCAGAGATTAAATGTTGTCTCTTATGTTACCCGTTCTTGCCTGCATAGAAACATTGTTAAACATGCAGCCAAAGGGTAATTCATTAGAATTTCAATCAAGGCATTTTAAAGACTTCAGATCAAATTTTAAGATTTTCAATGTGCCTTTCACGTCAGATTCCTGTAGTAGTTGTACCCTCATTCCATTCACTCAGTTTCTTTTATGTGTTTTTGTTTGCTTTTTTTAAATTTGTGTATGATGTTCAGTCATCTTCCATTTATTCAGTACCCCAATCTTTACTTGTCTCCTAGATATTCTTACTTTTTTCTAAAAATATACTAGTATTACACTAGTATTTTTCCTTCAGATGTGTTCTCATCAAATATAGAAAACTGACAGAATAGTGCTTAAACACCCAAAACTGTACTCAAAAGTATAGAGCATGAGTCCACAAAGGATTTCTTCCATATTTAACTGCTGACACCATGACCCGCTTTGACCAAAGAATATTAGACATTGGGAGAATATTCCTTGTAATATTTTGAAAGGCCTTGCCAGAGATTCTCTTCATTTTGATGGATGCACTGCTCACACCCTGACTTCATTTGTCCACCATCTAATATGTCAATTGCATCATCCCATTTTAGTGATTCTAAATTTTTACGATGTGCTCACCAATCATTGTTTAATAAAACAAAGTGCAAACCTGAGGCTGCTACACGTCTGGACTCCGTACTTTACTTTAGTACGTGTGTTAGATGTAGTTAATGTTTTGTCAATCTATCCCCACTTAGTAAAATACTGATGTAGTTGGCATTGACATTTTCTGTTTCTCTATCTCTCTCCCTTCTTCCCTCTGTCCCCCTCTCATCCCTTCCCCTCCATTAGATCCTCCCACCATGCCTTCTACCATTACTGCTCCTGTCCTAATTGGCTCTGCCTCCTCCACCTTAGTGGACGAAAAGGGCCACGTCCTCCTCAGCTCTCCCACACTCGAAGCCCTATCCGAGACTAACCTAGGCTCCATAGTGGGTGGGGCTGTGGGCGGGGCCTTGTTCCTGTTACTGCTGCTCTCTCTGGTTGGCGTGTGTTACCTCCGGAAACAGCAGACCCTTCACAGGAACTACTACAGCAAGCAGTATCTAGGCCACAATGACCTCCAGAAAGCCCCAACGCAGCATGAGCTCCACCCAACCAAGGCCGGCAGCAGCTCCCAGCATCAGGACCACGACCGAGAGGAGTGGGGCGACTGCCAGCTCAAACAAGAGCGCGAACGGCGTCTCCATAGCAACTACAGTGGAGAGGAGTATCCCTCTAATGGCTTCACCAGGGCAATGAGGGAGAGCAGTCACCACAGCCATCAGCAGAACCACCAACGTGAACACGCACAGTATTCCAGTCCACAGCAGGCCAGGCATGCCAGATTCCCTCACTCACCTAAACCACAGGGAAACTGCTCCCCCTACATGTCAGACGACTGCTATGATAGCGGGCCCGAGGGTGACTATGTCTCTCACAGAGACGGCTCGGTCATCTCGCGCAGGGAATGGTATGTTTGAGGAGCTACCTGATCTTGAAGGAGCTGCTGTATAGCGTAAGCCAGAAACATTTAGGAAGAAACCGATTACTCCTCTTCTGTATGCACACGCACACACCTCTACTAATCTCAGTTCTGTAGTTCGCTTGTGTCATCCGAGCATCCTAGTCAGCGCTCAAGATGTGCTGTTTCTGTTCTTGTAGTGGAAAGACTATGGATTGCACAGGCACTTTGATGGAAAAGATCTACGTGCCTGTGGAATGACTGTGTGTGTAGAGACTACCTGAAGATCGTGATGTCTGCGCTGTCTCTGCCTTACAATACAGACTGTCACTTCATTTAGCATCACTAATGTCTTTTAGTTGACTGAAGGCTCTGTGCCACTTTGAATTTGTACATCAAGATATTGCTCATCCTGATTTGTTTAAAAGACCATCTGAATATGATTAGAAGTAAATCCATTAAATTCATACAGTCGCTGGTCTTTTTCCAAATTTCAGTTGGACAAAGCAGGGCATGAAGGCTAATTAAAAACAAAGACAGTAGATGATTTTTAGTTAAATACATTACACTGCCTTTTGCCAGACTTTATAATGGGCAACGACATTATTTGTTTTCTACTAAAACATCAGCCTTTTGTGTTGCCATGGTAGGATACCGGTGAGCTTGAGGACTCGACCATTGTTGTCTGATCAATGTCCTTTTAACAGTGATGGACATAGACGAAGCCTTAAGAGCACTTCTACTGTACGCCCTCAGCTCATCTTTTATTCCCAGCAGGGATGAACAGAAGGCATGCAGAGAGGCCTGCATGAGTGAGGGAGAGCCCACTATAACAACATGCTGGGTTTATCTAATGGTCAAGCCTTGATATGCTAATGTGTTACAAAATTCTGCAAGTTTAAAAAAACCTGGAAAAAAACTTCAGTGTAACATTTTTGTTAATATTTGTGTGTTTAGATTAGTTGTCCTCTTGAGTTGAGCCACAAACACATTTTCCTCACACTGTCAACCAGATTAAATGTGTTTGAGAATTTGTACTGTGGCACCGGACCAGGGCATTTGGAAGTTCAAGAGAGCAGTCAGCAGGGGCATTGTTGTAAGCAGGCTACAGTATGGCAGCCACCATAAACTGGCCTCCTAGTAAAGCATTTTGTTCCACAAAGAAATCATTCTCGAGTGCAGTCAGTGTACCCTGGACTCACTTCACCAATAAAACAAGACACAACTCTGTCAAAATCTGAGGCATTAACAGGCTTATTGTTTGCAACTGCACTCTAATTATGCTGTTCATTTCTTATAGCATATCGTGTAATATTACTCCCAGTACTGGCATCTCCACTAAGCTTTTTATTTTCCACCTGTCGGAGGGAACGTTTTGTTGCACTGATCATATACTCTTTCAGAATTAACTTTAGTAGCTGTAAAATAAAACATTTGTTGTATATAATTTATAATTATTTACAGTTTTGTCAACAGCCACATTGTATTGCTTATTAAAACTTCAGTGTTGCAGGACACACAAACTGCTTTGACTGATCTAAAAGAAAAACGTGTTATAGTATATTTAAAGATAAAATTTAATTTTTTGTGTGTGGTCAGGCACACAAATTAAGTATTTTGGCACATGTGACCATTTCCCTGACAGCGGGGAGGAGATCCTATAGTTTCATGTGCACCAGTGTTTGTGAATATGTGCCAACTTTAGTAGTATGGTCACCTCTACAATATTTGCTGCCAGATGCCAAATATTTGTTGAAATTGTATGTATAATATAATGACGTCTTACATAAGTATTGCTGACCTAGCTAGCAAATGATGATATGCTTATATAACTGTTTTATACAGGATCTTGTAGCTTCAAATAATAGTGAAAAGATGCCTTAGGCCATTTTAATATTATAGTATCAGTCTTCAAAATGGGAATTAGTTATATTGTTACAAACCCTCACTTATGTTTTGTCAGGAATTTTGTGAAGTGAACACACTGTGGTTTTCTAATGAGATCTGATAATGTGCCGATGTGACTTGGCAGGAGGAGAATATAACCCACAGACACTGTGCGGTACATAAGAACTAATTATCTCCATAGACAGAAGCTTCCTGTTGCAATAACTTGATAAGTTTATTCTCACTTCATTTATATTAACATAATGCCTCGCTTAGTCTTAGAGCAGCACACCCAGTTTTGGTTACATGTGCACAGGTTTTTAGATTTGGACAAATTTGGGATTATTGCTATAATTACTCTCGCCCAAAACTGTAAATTTAAGTGAAACGATCCTCAAACAATTTTTTTATATTACGAGTTGAAATCTGAGCGACATACGTCTCAAAACCTGGGTTAAAGATCTAAAATCCGTCTGTGTTCTTGGATGCCACAATATGCCAGTGAGAGCATGTGGTTCTGTCATGTAGCTGAACTCACCCTTTAATGGAATGGTGCCCTAGTTAAGTTTGTGAACTAAAAAACCTTGTTGAGGTCATTGCTGCTGACACCTATTATGTCACCCTCACCACCACCAGTTGTGTTTGCCTCTATGCACTTAGACGGAAATTCTGCCAATCAGTATGCTATTTTTGACCTGGCACCTGTATGAATGAGTCCCTTATGCTGTGACACTCAGTCGTCAATATCTTCACCTTGAGAAATGTTCTTCACTTTGGGTTGAGAAATGCAGCTAGTGCCTTAGATACCTACATGTGTTTTTGAATTGTTTACTTTATTACTGGATCTAAGAACCCGGTTTTGTTTGCTCTGAGATATCTTACTTATTTTTACCACATAAGAGGACTCTCTTGTGCCATATTCACTTTTCTGCCCTTCTCATCACAATAGTGAAAGACACATTCACAGACCTCGAGGCATTAACTTACACTTAAATTCATTCAACATGTTTTTTTTTTAATGTTGAAAGAAGAAATCATGAATCAGGGTTTTTGTTTTGGTTTTTTTTTTTTATATGAAAAGCACTTTGTGGTCATGTGTGTTTCTGTATATACTGAAAAAATGTAAATTTCTGAAAGCAGGAAAAAAATATTTGTCCATCATGAAAGTGGAGCATTATTTTGTCAATCTTTTTTGAGATACTTTGGTTCAATAAAGCACCTTAGCAGATGTGAGTTATTTCCTCTGGAGGTTTTAAAGCCTGCCATTATGCAGACTGCTCAGTCTCAGCTCCTCTTTGTGCTTCTAGAAATGACATCATCTCTAGCTCCTGAACGCATTACACTGCACCCACCCCCATCCAATGCAGCGCACCAGTTTGGCCCACCACAGATGATCTTATCAATGGTTCTTCACTTCAGCTTATCATTACACTAATGTCTGACAATGCTGTTCGTCTTCACTGGCACTTCTTTAATGAGGGGGGCGCCTCCTGCACCATCTCTGTGAGCTACTCTTCCTCTTTCAGGACAGAAAGGCCCTCACTCCTCTTTGTGCACCCCACCCCCCTCCCAGACTCTGTCTTTCTCGCACCGTCTACCAGCTGGGCGAATTAAACGCTGAGTGTTTATATGTGGCCCAGAGTCTTCACTCTCCAGCCCATTGACTGTCCCCATGGCAACAAGCTCATCTGTAGCGCTGATGGAGACTTGTCTTCCTACAAGCTTTACCTGGCCACAGAAAGTGAAGGGAGAGAGGGCTTCAACGCAGGAGGGGGCAGGTGAAAGTAATGCTAAAATAGAGGGCCCGTTACACCCTGATGCTGCGAGGACACACCTCACCAATGTGACCTTCACACTGGGTCCTCGACACCCGCTTCCTCTAAAAGTTGTCATTTCAGCTGAAATTTTTACACATTCTATCGGACCTCCTTGCAGGACATGCTTGGTCTGAAAAACACAGTGGAGCCTTTAAAAGTGAGGGCTTAATAGTAGTGATGATGACATCAGGCACCGCTCGAGTTTGTGCCAGACGCTCGTGCTGAAGATCAGTGGGTTTGCTTTTTGCCCGTTTCCAAGGATACTTTTCACAACGCAGAGGAGTGAGGAAACCTCTTTGGCAGTTTGTGGAAAGATGTTTACTCCACAGCAGGTGGGATCAAAGTGTCACCACTGTTAAGCTGAAGATGCTGAAAAAGGTGTCTGAAAGGCAAACGACAGGCCACTGACCGCTCTAACCTTCCTCCCAACAGCATCTGCTCGCTGTTGTCTGGGCAGTATCACAACCCTTGACCTTGCTGTTGCGGTTTTAGGACTAGTGAGGGGGTCTTGCTATCAAGTGTCAGTGTACACTTTGAATAGCTTCACAGCAATGATGTGTGTGTGTGTGTGTAAGAAGAAAAGGCTGAACCAGCCTTGCACCGGGGCCAGATCCAAGTTTGGAGACGGTTGATCCACCACTAAAACCACTAATCAAAGCTTGTCAGGGATATTTGCACCAATTAAATGTT